>KK117675.1:57113-87561 GCA_000611955.2 Stegodyphus mimosarum
AAGACATTGAAAAAGTGACGTCAAGTTATGGAGCTATAACTTCCTTTCCTTTATTATTCCTACCCTTCTATGTATAAAAATGTAAAAGGAAACACATAATTTTTTTAATACACGAGTTTGATCATATGCACTAAAAATAAAACACAAATTTTTAACTACCAGAACATTTTTCTGGATTATATATGAGTTAAAAAACTGAGAGCGCATAAAAGATATATTTGAGATATTAACATTAGAATTTTAAGAAACAACAAAAGTTTTAGAATAAAAATCGCATTTATAAGAATGATTTAATTGTCTAATTGATCTAATTGTCTTTTGAACAATCTATACTATTAAAATCTGTGCGCATTTGTTTGTGTCATCATCTCCTCCGGAACGGCGGGAAGTTGAGTTTCGACAGAGGTACCTCACAGATTTCCAAAATTCGTGGGAAGCTATTTCAACCATTCTCATCTTCGTACGATTTTAATCAGCCGAGATATTAATTAAAAACTCTGAAAATGCTAATTTTCTCCCTCGTTTTTCCGAGTGGCAACAGTCTCTCGTGCTGGAGATAAAATCTGCTTTATTAGGAAACGTATTGCCAATGCTCGCTTTCAAATCGTAAAGTTTGTTAATAAAAAAATCGTAAATGTTACAAAATATGAAAAAAATAGCGTTGAAAAACTTTGAATATATTATTATTATTATATAAGATCATAGTCTGATGTTGAAGAAAGCACGCGATTGCATGTGACGTCATAGTTCGCAACCTTTTTGTTTCAGGTTAGGGAACCTGACGCGATATGTTATTGTCACGTTAATTCTTTTATTGATAAAAAGTTGTTTTATTACATTAAATTTAAATCATGACTCCATACGTATACGTATTAATCTCAAGTATCAAAAGTTTTTGTTTCCTGGTTTGGCAACAAGTAATTATGCTTGAAAAGAATGAAATTAATTTATTCATTATTGAACTGATTTTATGCATTTTCTTTTCAGGTGAACACAGAACTTAAAAATTTTGTTTTGGCCGCAGGACGCTCATCTGGCAAGCTTGCCCGCTGGTTTCAATTTAAAATCCTTGATTATTAATAATTCCAAGATTTTATTTTTAATCACATATACATAAAAATATTGTATTAGCTAAAAATTAAATGCTTAATTTTAATGCATTTAATTAGAATTATGTAAATTAATTTATATATACATATTTTTAGTGATTCACTTTCAGTACACCAGAGCAACCTGTAGATTTTAATTCGCATCTCACTTCTGTTAAGTCATTAAAATAGAACTCTGTTCCATAACGTAAAATTATATCTGAAAATTAAAAAGCAATTAATCAATATTAATGACAATGCAAAATGTTGATTTAATAGATGTGGGCAAATTTTGTAAACTTAACAGGAGTAAATGCAAATTCTGGACGAAAATCTTGGCAAAAATAATATTGTGATTTTAATTTGTGTTTTGCATCCTTAAACAAAATTTTATTTTCTACTTTTCTAAGTAAATGCCAGCTTTTGAAAACAGCACATTTTTAATGAAACTTTGTTTTTTAAAGCATAAAAATTAAACTTCTTGCAAATATAATTTCTTATAACGTAACAAAAACTGCAAAAGGAAAAAAATCGTCTCCCTATCAGCTTGTAAACCTAAAATATTTTTTATCAAAGAAAAGTTATATTTTTTTGCTCCCTGATACTAAGTAACTGAAAAAATACACGGCTTTTATTTCATAAATTAATGTTGACGAATAATATAAAGGATTTGAAGAATGTTCTTTATGCCTTCCAATTTTTTTAAGACCAGTTTAGAACAAAAGATAGAGTAGAGAAGGTAAAAGCACAAGAACAACTTTTTTTTCCCAACTTGCGCATTTTTTTCATCATTTTTATCTCCATGTTGCTCATTAGAAAGACTATATTTTCACTGCTGCGTATCAGTTAATTTCAACTTTGCCTTCCGTAACACAAAATTAAAAACGCCTAACCAGTAAATTTTTTTTGGTCATTTGCCTACACAATTAAATTGCAAAAACCATTACAAAAACTCATTATAAATGAAACCAAATTTCAGCTGTTTCATAGCGCTCGTTAATAAAATTGCGGAGCCTTTTCAAAGCATAAGATACAGAGACACTCTTCACTTCATTTCGTTCTGATGCTATAATGTCTGCAGCCGTCATTTGAATTAATAGTTCAACTTTTCGTGGATGTTCGAAGATGAGGGTGAAAAGGTGAATACGAAGGAAGACTGAGGGGAAGAGGGATGAGCACTATTCGAAGAATTAGAGAGTCTCATTACGTTAAAGGCTTTCGAAACCAGTTTTACAGTCGCAAGATTCTCGATTAAATCTTTTGTGTTTTTGGTACCCAAAGCAATAGACGGTCGGACACTTCTCCAGTTCTTTAAGAACTTGAGTTGTATCTGTTATGTATTACTTATTTCAGTTGTGATTTAAGTTGTTTTAAAGGTAATGTTTAACTTATTTTGTTTCAGACTCAAAGTTTAATTTGTTTTAATTTTTGTAGTTGAACTTAAGTTCTTTGGTTTGTTTAAAAGTAATTGTAGTCATTTAATTTGTTCTCTTGACAGTTTTGGTTAACGCTGATTTTAAGTTGCTTGTGTAATTAATTTTTCTTCTTTACTTTTGGTTGGTTAACTATTTAAATTCTGTTTAGTTAATTATTTTTCTTAACCTTGGTTGTTAATGTTAATCTCTTGATAAGTTGATCCTTAAGGTCAATCTTTTTTTTAAAGTTTTGTTTACACAAGTTGGTGTTTAAAGTTTAATTTAAGTTTTTCTGTTATGCCCCCTTTTCTGCTAAATTTGGGATCCATATTTTCTGACTCTGGTGGTCGTTTTGGTGTTGTGGAGAATATATAAAAATTTTCATACTTGATTATTGTATTTTAACTGAAGTAATTTTTATTTCTTACTATGGTGGTCGTGTTTGGTGTCGGAATAAACCCAAGAAAATTATCTGTGAAATTATTATATTTTTATTTAAGTACTTATCAGTATTGAAGTTAAAAGATTTACGACTTTGTTTTCGATTTCTTCGCCCGTTAGACGGTCGTCTGTGAAACCTCTGTCAACATTCGTAAAAATTGCACCCTGCGGAGAGGCTAGTTTCTACATTACTAACTCTGCCGTAGGGTCTGGTTGGCGCGATGTTTTTTTCTTACTCATAGGCTATTCATATGTTGGACTGGGACCCCTAGCGAGGCTAGCAGCGATTCGCCGCCAATTCATGGAGCTCTTTCTACCTCGAACTGCACCTTCCTGCGTGTTTTTCCCCTGAGGTTGCCGGACTGTTGGCGGTTATACTACCATCAAAAATCGCCAATCAAGCGTCTTGGCGGTTCGAGTAAAAAGGGCTTGGGAGCTGCTGACTGGAGGTCTGACGGGAGATTGACGTGCGGCCATTTTGACGGAAGGAGACGGAGCTGAAAGTGTCGGAGTTATCAGAGAAACATCGATGTCGGAAGAAATAGACGAGAGATGGATACTAAGGAGGGCGACGAAAATGACTAAACATATCTAACTTTTATTTTTTTTTCCATTCTAGAAATGAAGGACACCCTACCCCAAAATGTATCTCTGGGTTCATCCCTACTACATCACTGTTTGGAACTTCTAATTGGAACGTCAATGTCGTCTGTATTCTGAAATGTTAAATTCCCTGTTGGGTTGGGTATGATATACCTTTTATATTTTCCACTTAACCGCCCACCATGTACCATTCTGTATTAATTCAAGGTATCTTAAATAAATGCTATATTTAATTTTAACTTCTTGTAATGTTTTCACTTTTAATTTAGAACACTGGACCAGCCCTTATGTTAACACAACGCAGTAAATTTAATTATTCTGTTGGAGCTCCTTGTCACTATTTACGGTTGTTTTGAACACTAATTTTTACAGTATATATTGTGTTTATCATGTGTGTCACAAACTTTAAGTATTCATGTTTTTGAAAATTGTTTATCCAAATATTGACTTATCCTTGGGTATTGAACTTAAAACCTATACACCAACTTAAAAAATTAAGCTCCAACAAGAAAATGGTGCCGTGACCTCGCGAATTTTGTTATATGCAATTTGTATTTTATGTTGTAGTTGGTATGCACAAAAAAGGTGCCATGTATTCTAATTTATCATTTTTGGTCCAGTGTAATTTTTAAAATTGCTTTTGCTAAGAGTGGTGGCAGTGTTATTATTAATTACTGGTAATATTTTCTTTATGTTGATAATTGATATGAATAATATTTCATAGTATAATATTTTTATGAGTACTGTTAAAAGTGCTGTTAATTGTGTAATTAAGCTACACTATTTGCTTATATATATTTTGCTGTACTGTTTACCAGTGTTACATTATTTACACAAAATTGGTAGTTTATTTACACAAAATTAGTAGTATTGTATTATATTGTGTTACACATTTATGAGTTAAATTGGTTAATATGCCTACTAAAAGGAAGAGTTTAACTCCAGCGGCAACTAGAATGCCTGTAATTAACCGTTTAACTGGGGGTCGGAATCCTCAGCCAACTGCAAATAGAATCTCAGTTTTTGGGGCTGATCCTTTGGTGTCAATTCCCACTTTTACTGGGGCAGAAGGTACTACTCAACTTAATGATTTTCTTGACAGAGTCAATTTAGTTGCAGCACATGTAGGCTGGGCTGACTCTGATAAGTTGACTGCTATTCGTGTGAAATTAGATGGAGAAGCTGCTGCGTTTATTCGCAATAACCCTCGTCTCAAGAATGAGACTAAGTTGGAAATTGTGGTTGAGGCTTTAAAGGACAGATTTGCTACTGTTCAAAATTTACATGCTAATATTAGAGCATTAATTCAAGCCTTTCAGAAGCCTAGAGAAAGTGTTAGGCAGTTTGCTGCTAGAATAGAGGCACTCTCTTGTAAAACAGTACCTGTCGATAAAGTGGAAGATCCCACTGTGGAAAGTCAGAGACTTGATTTACTCTTGTCTGTTTTTCTTGAGGGCCTTCATTTACATTTGAGGCGACTGTTATTACCACAGAACCACAAAACATATGTAGCAGCTAAGAAACATGCTATAGCAGAAGAAGAAGTTTGGTTTAAAACCCATGCAGATGAGCTTAATAATGTTCACTCTGTAGAAGTGAATGCAGTTTCCACTCCAGGTGTTACAGTTAAGGCTGCACAGGCTAATAGTTCCAAAGATGAACTCACAGCAGCAATTAAAGCACAACAGGAAAACATTGTTACTTTAACTAACATGTTAGGAAACTTGCAAACTCAAGTACAATCATTGATGTCTAAGTCTACAGCTAAGAGTAGACAGGTTGGTCCTCGTTGTTATAGATGTAATAGGTTAGGCCACTTAGCGAGGAATTGTATGGTAAATCTATCTCAGGGTACTAACAACAATGTTAGAACTAGACAGTATGGTAATGCTCGACAGCTAGGAAATGCTAGTGTAACTCCCAACGCACACCAGGTTGCAGGGCAGGTTAATTCGAGGAACACTACTCAGTTAAATCCTCAGGCTCCAGTTTTTAACCAGAATTTAAACTAGTAAGGGGTAGGGAGAGCAATTCCTTCAGTTCATCCCATGAAGCCCTTTTGAAGGTACCATCAGTGTATTCAGTTTCTTTAGGTGAAGCACCTCTTCCTATAGTAAATGGCTCAATTTTGGGTAATAAACTCAAATTTTTATTAGATTCAGGAGCTACTGTAAATTTACTAAATGCTAGGTATATGAAATGTTTTGGCAAGAAAGTAAAAATTGAAACATGTGAAACTTATTTAAAAGGCATTTCAAGCAACAAAGTGTTAGTTAGGGAAAAAGTTTTGTTACCTGTCAAATTTCAGGATCAGATTTTTCAAACTGAATTTCTTATTATTGATAGTTTATCTGATCAATATGGTGCACTTTTAGGAACACACTTTTTAAGTCTAAACAAACTTTGTATTGATTTCAGTTCATCAAATTTGATAGGTCCACACATATTGGTGCCTTTGCACCTTCACATGTCTGCGCCAAGTGCTGATGCTTCAATTAATTGCATGTCACCAAATAACTCGACTAATGATATCTTTTGCTATTCTGTGAAAAAGCATAAACTTCCTCCTTTCTCTGAAAATATTCTAAAAGTTTCAACTTCCCTTTTACCTTTTTCTCAACCTTCTGTACTTATTGAACCTCTTCCTCACCATCAGCACGCCAAATTCAGTGTAGCACGTTCAGTGAATAGTAAACAACGTTCAAATGAATTTTTTATTAAAGTGGCAAATTTCTCTCCTGATATTGTACACATTAACAAAGGTATGAAACTAGCCACCTTGGCTCCTGTTAATGTTAAAACACCTGATATTCAGCCAGTATTTTCTACGAGTCTTGAGACTGGTGAGCAGTTTGAACCCTGGGGAGGTCAGTTTGACTTAAGTCATTTACCTGAACAACAGAGACATGAACTTATGATTCTTTTAGATCAGTACAAA
The DNA here is from genome assembly GCA_000611955.2 of Stegodyphus mimosarum. NCBI lineage: Eukaryota > Metazoa > Arthropoda > Arachnida > Araneae > Eresidae > Stegodyphus > Stegodyphus mimosarum. The sequence goes on from KK117675.1 coordinate 63,599, forward strand.
AACATTTTTGCTTCTTCTGTCACTGAACTTACTGGTTGTGATACAATTTTACACAACATTAATTTAAAAGACAACATTCCTGTCAGACAGAAACCTTACAGAGTTCCTTATCATTTAAGGCAAGAATTAGATAAGCAGATTGCTGAGCTGTTAGAGGCAAAAATTATTGAAGAAAGTGATAGTGCATATTCTGCTCCTGTGATTTTAGTTAGAAAGCAAGATGGGAGTTATCGTTTAGTAACAGATTTTAGGAAATTGAATGAGAAAACAGTTGAGGATAGTTTTCCATTACCTAACATGATAGAATTGATTGAAGGTTTAGGGAATGCTACTTATTTTTCCACATTAGATTTAACTTCAGGTTTCTTTCAAATGAAAATACACCCTGATGATATTTATAAAAGTGGTTTCACTACTCCTTCTGGACATTATCATTGGACACGAGTCCCATTCGGGATGCGTAATGCGCCCAGTTCCTTTCAGAGACTGATGTCAATAGTTTTGGCAAATCTATCGCCTTTACAGATAGGCATTTATATAGATGATATAGTGATAGCTTCAAATACTTTCGAGGAACATTTAAGCAAATTAAAAATTGTATTTGATAGACTTACTGCACACAACTTAAAACTGAAACCTTCTAAATGCAATTTTCTCAGAGACCAAATTACATATCTAGGTTATAAAGTATCTCAAGGTAAAGTGCAGCCTGATGATAAAAACCTTAAGGTTATCAGTAGTTTTCAGGTGCCTAAAAATAGAAAGGAAGTTAGAAGATTTTTAGGTCTGGTAGGATTTTATCGTAGATTTATTCAAAATTTTGCTCACAAAGCCTTACCTTTAACTGAACTGACTAAAGATAAAGTAACCTTTAAATGGACTGATGAGGCTCAACAGGCTTTCGACAACTTAAAAGCTGAACTTTTAACTCAGCCTATTTTGGCTTTACCAGATTTTACAAAACCCTTCGCTTTGTGTACTGACGCTTCAAATTATGCTCTAGGAGCCATTTTAGGTCAGGAGGATGAGAATAAATTTTTACACCCTATCTGTTTTGCCAGTAGAAAACTAAAGGGTCCTGAAATTAATTATAGCACTGTGGAGAAGGAAGCTTTGGCTGTTGTATGGGCTACTGCTCATTTTAGGCAATATCTTTTAGGCAAAAGTTTTACAGTTTATTGTGATCAGGCTTCACTTTCCCATGTATTAAAGTTAAAAGATCCAACATCTAGGATTGCTCGCTGGATAATGGGGTTGTCTCAGTATGACTACAAAATTGTTCATAAACCAGGAAAATTAAATTCCACTGCTGATTATTTATCCAGATCTGTAAATGTGGCTGAACAAGTACAAACTTCTACCACCCCTGATCTTTTACACACCATTAAAGAACAACAAGCTCTTGATCCTTATTGTATGCAAATAAAAGAAGATTTAGAGAATAATAGAATTCCAAAACCTCCTTCACAGATCTTCTTCATTGAAAATGATACCTTGTATTGTAAATTTAAAAATCCTAAGGCTCGTTGGCAAAAACAAAACAGAATAGTGTTACCTAAAACATTAGTTCCAAAAATTCTGCAACAAAATCATGATTCACTTGTAGCTGCTCATTCTGGTTTTCATAGAACCCTTCATAGAATTCAGAAAGCATTCTTTTGGAAAAACATGCATAAGCAAATTCTTAATTATGTGAAATCTTGTCATTCTTGTATACAGAAACGTGGTTTTAAGGCATCACACAAAGCTTCATTAATGAGAGTTCCAATAGCAAATAGACCTATTGAACGTATAGCCATGGACATTGTAGGCCCTCTGCCCATGACACTTTCTGGACATAAATATATATTGGTTATTACAGACTATTTCACGAGATGGCCAGAGGCTTATGCTTTACAAAATTGTTCATCTGAAACCATAATTGAGAAACTTGAGCTGTTTATTGCTTCTCATGGGGTACCACAACATATAATCACAGACAGAGGTACCAATTTTATATCACAGGCTATTAATGAAGTTTATCAGAAATTAGGAATTTGTAAACACACCACTACAAGTTATCATCCACAATCAGATGGTGTCGTAGAAAGATTAAATGCAACTCTTATTAATTCATTAAGTCACTTGGTTTCTGAAACTCAAGAAGATTGGGACAGGCATTTACCGTTTGCTTTATTAGCACATAGAACTGGAAAGCATCAGGCATTAGATGAGTGCCCAGCGTTTCTCTTGTATGGCCGAGATTTAACGTTACCAGTGGATATGTTGACTCAGTCTAAATTTAAGACTTATGATGATACTAAAACTTATGCGAAAGATTTACTTGTCAGACTGCAAAAATCATTTCAGGTAGTTAAGACAAATTTAACTACTGCAGCTGAGAAACAAGAAACTACTAGAGAGTCAAAAGCTTATCATAAGGACATACAGCTAGGTGATACAGTTTACTTATACACTCCTGTAGTACAGCCAGGAACGGCTAGGAAGCTGTGTAAATTTAACAAGGGTCCTTACCGAGTTGTTGAGAAGTTATCAAAGGTTAACTTCAGGATAGAGTTAGTGACTAAACCACACACACGACAGGTGGTACATGTTGATCGTTTAACCAAGGTGCCAGCAAGAATTATATTTCCTACTTTAGAGATCTCTGATCAAGATCGTTCTTCTGCTGGTCAACCTAGTGACACTACTACACAATTGCCTTACAATTTAAGGCCCAGAGATGCTCATGGATTTGTAACGAGTAATTGAACTTTATACTGTTGTACATATTGGTAGGGTAGGAAAGTTTCTGCCTTAATTGAAGTTCTAGATTTTGTAACAGTTCTTATTTAGTTTTGTTTGTTTATTTCTTTTGTTGCGCTGCGTGACTTGTTTTGTTGACTTGGGTTGTTTGACCTTATCTAGTTCATGTTTTGTCAGGAATTGCAACTTACTGCTCTTTATATCCTGGTTTGTTTTTCTTTGAGAGCTTAGTGGCTGGTCCACTTTGTTTTTCCTTCACGTTAATGTTTCGAAATTGTTTGTTTACCTTACTAAGGGACGCCTTAGTGTCTTTCGGCTTATTTTTTTTGAGTAGTTGGTTGTTATTTCTTGCTCACACGTGTATATTGTGTTTTGGTCGATTACACTTGCCTACTTATTTAGTTTTATCATTTGTGGGCTTGTTGAATAACCTAAGTTCAACTGTTAGTTAAGTTACGTTACTTACAGTGGTAGTTTTCACTTATGTATTGGGGTGTTGCTTTGATTTAAGAAGACGTTTGTATCTCGTTTCGGGTAGAATTTTTGTCTTGTGTTTTTATTTAGTTTTGCTTCACCTTTTGAGGTAAGGTGAAGGTAGTTTGCACTCAGGTGATTGTTCAATTTCTTGTTATTGAAGGCCTGTTTTGAGTAACACGCCTCTGCTCGTGTTAGAGTTTTTTTTTTTTTGGGGTGTTTATTTGTAAGTTTTTATTGTATTGCTCGTATTTTTGTGTTATATTTTTTTTTTGGATTAGAGTTGATTGTTGGTTTACATTTCTCAGGCTTAAGCTTAGTTTGGAAGTGTTTTATTTTGTTGTAAGTAGTATTGTGGATTCTGATTCTGAGTTTCCGGTGGTAGGGTTATTATTTTGTTTTACTTAAAAGTTAATTGGTAAAAATCCTTTTTGTATTTAGTATTCTTTCGTCAGTTTAACAGCTGGCTCTGGTTCAAGTAATGAGTAATTTCTGCCATTGTCACCACTGCTTAGGTTTAACTTTTTATGTGTTTTGTAAAGTCAGAGGTTATTGATTCTTTTCCGAAAAATTTTGGTAAACCAAAATTTTTCTTTTCGGAACGGGGGAGGATTGTTATGTATTACTTATTTCAGTTGTGATTTAAATTGTTTTAAAGGTAATGGTTTAACTTATTTTGCTTCAGACTTAAAGTTTAATTTGTTTTAATTTTTGTAGTTGAACTTAAGTTCTTTGGTTTGTTTAAAAGTAATTGTAGTCATTTAATTTGTTCTCTTGACAGTTTTGGTTAACGCTGATTTTAAGTTGCTTGTGTAATTAATTTTTCTTCTTTACTTTTGGTTGGTTAATTATTTAAATTCTGTTTAGTTTATTATTTTTCTTAACCTTGGTTGTTAATGTTAATCTCTTGATAAGTTGATCCTTAAGGTCAATCTTTTTTTTAAAGTTTTGTTTACACAAGTTGGTGTTTAAAGTTTAATTTAAGTTTTCTATTATGCCCCCTTTTCTGCTAAATTTGGGATCCATATTTTCTGACTTTGGTGGTCGTTTTGGTGTTGTGGAGAATGTATAAAAATTTTCATACTTGATTATTGTATTTTAACTGAAGTAATTTTTATTTCTTACTATGGTGGTCGTGTTTGGTGTCGGAATAAACCCAAGAAAATTATCTGTGAAATTATTATATTTTCATTTAAGTACTTAGCAGTATTGAAGTTAATTGGTTGTAAAATCGACAATTTTCACTTATCCCTTCAAATCTTCAAATTCTGTCCGTTGCCCTTCCAAAGAGATTTACGACTTTGTTTTCGATTTCTTCGCCCGTTAGACGGTCGTCTGTGAAACCTCTGTCAACGTTAGGAAAAATTGCACCCTGCGGAGAGGCTAGTTTCTACATTACTAACTCTGCCGTAGGGTCTGTTTGGCGCGATGTTTTTTTTCTTACTCGTAGGCTATTCATATGTTGGATTGGGACCCCTAGCGAGGCTAGCAGCGATTCATCGCCAAATGAGGAAGCTCTTTCTATGTGGAGCTGCACCTTCCTGCGTGTTTTTCCCCTGAGGTTGCCGGACTGTTGGCGGTTATACTACCATCAAAAATCGCCAATCAAGCGGTCTTGGCGTTTCGAGTAAAAAGGGCTTGGAGAGCTGCTGACGAGGAGGTCGGACGGGAGAATGACATGCAGCCATTTTTGAAGGAAGGAGACGGAGCTGAAAGCGTCAGCGTTATCTGAGAAACCTCGATGTCGGAAGAAATAGACGAGAGAAGGATACGAAGGAGGTATTATGGGTCATTTTTGAGGAAATTCAATTCTTTACGAATGAAAAAAGACAGGAAAATGAAAATTATTTTGATAATTTGGGTGAAGAACGCAGTCTTGCTTTTCACAACCAGAGGTCACCACACATTAAAACATCCCTTTTTTTGATCGAGATGAACTCATGTATAAAAATTTCCCATCCAAAATATTCTGGGAGCTGCAGAACTTAAAAAGAAAATTTTTTCTTTTAATCTTAACGAAGCGGAAAAACGGCAAAGTTTATTTCTTTAAAACATGCACTTAAATAATGTTGCCAGCTTTACCCATTTGCGATTGTAACGCATGTCGTCATCTCCCCAAATCACTTATTTTCTGTCTCATTTGAGACTATAGGTCAAATCAGCATTCATTTGCGCGCATTTCGTGAAGCGAAACGCGCTAAACAGAAATGGAGGGGGGGGGGACGAATTAAGCTACACAAATCGTCTGCTGCCGCTTCTCATGGTTACGAGACAAGCCGAAATTAAAAGGAATGATTTTGTTTTATCGCATGCAGCTAATATATACTATCATACTATCACGGATCAACGTTTTATCAGTTTTTCTGTTCTTTTTATGTTTATCTCTGTCTGGAAAGTAAGAAAATCATTAAGAAAGGGGTAAAACGATTCTTAATCCTTTTTTTTAGACTCCGGAATGGGCATCTTTGTCCACTTTCTGTTCTTGAAGCGAAATCTCATTTTAAAGATTATTTTGGGACCACTTCAGAAATTTAAAAGGTCTAATTAAAGGACGAATTATGGTATTTTCATTATGTAAGTGATTGCAAGTCCAGTTAACATGGAAAAATCTGTATTTCGAATTCGGCTGAAGACGTAGTTCATTTCTCACGTTTCTTTTGGATAAAAGTAGTAATAATCGCTATTGAACTAAAATGCGGTCCAGCATAATTCTTCGCCGCGTGGTTTGGTGGATTTGGTCTCATGCCTTCAGTCAATCTCTTTTTGGACAGAAGAAATTATTACGTTCTCCTGCATGCGCTGTTAACCACATGATCGGTATAGTGGTTAGTGATGCTGGCTGTCGTATCGATAGGCCTGGCCTTGAATCCCTTAGAAGACATAAATGTATGTGAAGCATGGGGTACTCAAAATACTGGCCAATCGAAAGTCCTGTTGAGTTGTTTGGTGACAGAAGAGAGCTGAGAGATCCTCGGACTATCTCCTGGGGTGTTTTAAATCAACATTAGGGCAGTGCTGCACAGTTAGTGTAGTAGAAGTATACCTGCTAAACCGATGGTGAAATTCTGATGCCTCGCCTATATGTGTAATGACACGCACATGTATCTTCATGTGTTCTAACGGTATAAGCAGTTAATAAGTCTTCGTAGCAGTTTAAGCTTCTCCTTTTCAAAAAGCTGTTGTGGTATTTGAACCGATGTGGCATTTACGTTTCATGCTCCGAGAAACCTAATGTTCTCTATAAACTGATTTTTACAGACGTATCTGGAAGCTTTATGAATGTAGTAAGTGCTGTATAACATTAAGAGGACTTCAGTTTAGGATGACTTAAAACATTTTTTTTAGAATAAACTGATAAATGTGTTATTGAAAGCTAAGTTAACTCAAATATTTTCTTTTCTTCTGATTATCGCTAGACATAATCCCCACTGTTAGAAGGCATCGAACTAGCTTTCATCCGACAGCACAGAAGCTGGTTTGTGTTTCAGTTCTCAAAATTAAGCAGTGCTATTCTCTTGCACCATGCGTTCAAAAGAAACTCTGACATTGATCCACCTACCCATGAATTTATTTTGAATTGGCATAAATCATTTAGGGAGAGAAGTTGCATATGTATTCTAAAAAGGACGTTTTGCCAGACCTTTCCATCTCAAGAAAGTTATAAACTCTGCGATCTGATTTCCTGCCACTTTTTTCTGTAAGATTTGTGAAGGACTAAGTGTCAGTACCTTCACTATCGTAACATTGAATGACCTTCAAGAAGGCAACACTGCTGTTCTGAAATCCATCATAACGGAAATACTTCTCAGCGTGTGATTGGAAGCAGTTTGAAAAACAATGCAATATTATGAGTTTAAGCAATTATGGCAAAGAGGTTGAAGTAGTCTTTTCAGTATTAAAGTTACACTTTTTGAAGTAGAGTTTTCACTGTATTCTCATTTTGCTTGCGGAAGGCTTAACAATAATATAATGCAGTTGTTTTCTTCAAATACCAAATTTTATATGAATTCGGTTCTAAAACTTTGCGGTAGTACTTCGAGAATAAAAAGCAGGGTTAAAAATAATCTGATATGGCCAGCACGTGACCTCACGCCAATTCCATTTTTAAATAGCAATGAGCTGCATGTAAAGTATCACTTCCAGCTCATCATTCATTAACAAAACGTAGTATATCGCTCTAAAAAATAGAAAGGTCTTTAATATGAAATTTTGGACTATATTTTATAAAGTATTGTGTTTTATAAGGTTTGGTTCCGTGTAAAAACTATTGTTTTAAATTTATATGAACATAATCAAATGTTTACTTATTTTTTCATGAAAAACTATATTTTATTGGGTAGTTGAATAATTTAATTGGTTTTAATTAAAGAGAATTATTGTTTATAATATGCTTAAATTAAAACTTTGAAGGAATACCAGAATTTAATTTTATTCTATGTTATTTCTATAGTGTCAACAAATCTAAATTCATTTTGATCTGCACGTATATATTCGTATATTTTAGGTATCGGTAAACAATGCTCGTTCAACTGCAACAGTATGTTATGGTTTATACTATACGGGTGAAATAAATTAAGAGAATTTTAATATTTGATCTACGATCTCCAGAACTACTAAACAGATTTTAATAAAATTTGGTGTTAACATAGGTTGATATAATACAAACAAAATAAACATTCAACAGTTATAATGGACACACATGTACATGTATAACACTCATAGGAGTCTGAAGGTCTGAAACAGCGGTTGCAGAAGACACAAAAGAAATGGGTTAATAGGGGTATGGTCCCCTCTTACAGCTATACAGACCTCGCAGAGTGATATCATACGCTGCGAGGTAAATAAGGCAGTTTATCAGTGCCTGTGGCAATTGGTCCCACTCATTCAGCAACATTATTTTCAGTTCCTGGATGGTTCTCGGAGGGGGGTTGCGAGTTGAAATTGCCCTCCCGAGAGCGTCCCAGACATGTTCTAAAGGGTCGAGGTCTGGAGACCTGGCTGGCCAATCCATCCGGCGAATGTCCTCACCCTCGAGAAATTCGTCGACCAGAAGAGCTCTATGTGGCCTTGCGTTATTAACCTGTAAGATGAAGTCGGGGGCCACTGCACTCCGGAAAAGGCAAACATAAGTCTCCAAGACCTCATTACTATACCTCACACCAGTCACAGAGCCTCTGTCAAACACGTGGAGAGGTGTGCGGCCATCCAACATGATGCCTGCCCAGACCATTACACCGTCACCGGCATAATTGTTAATTCCGCGGACACTGGAGGGTAGGTAGCAGGTCCCTGGTTCTCTACATATGTAAGTACGCCGAGAATGGGTATTTAGGTTAAAACGGGACTCGTCGGTGAGCAGAACGGTCGCCCATTGCTCCGTACTCCAATCACTATGCTGCATGCACCATGCTAATCTAAAACACAGACAGGCAGCCATCATTGCAAAAATAGAAAACCATGCTGTGGAAACCCTAATTCATGCTTATACACTGAGAATTCACGACCGAAATTTGAAACCATTTCCTCCTTTACCTATGTATACAATATGGAAATAAATTTTTAAAAAAATGTGTAGAAGAGGAAGCTTTTGTATTTAGTAGCTGCGATATGGCTGTGACGCAAGCTGTAAATGTGGCCTGATTATCTACAAGGTTGTAAGGTTGTTATTATTTTGAAAAACCAGTTTTTTTATGATTTGGTTCTTTACTGTCACTTTTCTTTCCATTTCCCTACTAGAAGAAGTAGATCGAGAGTATTAAAGGCAAAACTTTCGAATTGTGAGACGGTGTGTTTCTGTCTCTCGAGGCCACGTTACCAGGTTTCGCTAGTTCAGATAAGATTGGCTTTTGCATTTAATTGCTGATATTTAAATTGTTACGCCGGTAAGAATATTTGAGCCAACTTCGCGTTAAATAAATAGATTTAGTTTTAAATCTTGAATTTGACTGTTATTTTAGTTATGTAGACGCGAGAAGGGCCTTTATGTTCAAGCTGTGATTTAATAAAACGGTTCGTTTTAAAACCATTCAAGACTCTCTTGTTAACTTCAGACCAAGTGATAATTCGTTTCCAGTCTGTCAGGAGATTGATATCTGTTTATTTACCAAAACAAGTCAAACTCTTTAATGGCGCCCAGACTGGAAACGAAAAATATTGAACTATGGCTCAACACAACACAACTTTTAGTCTGGCCTCCAGCATCACAGGCTGGACTGGTATCCATAAATCGCATGACAAGATTCGGGTTCATCGTGGATAAGACGTCAGCGTCGATGAAACCCGCAGTGGGTTTTTTGAGGTGGAAGTTCCGCGATAAACATTTTGGAACCAGTGGACACTCATTTGTTGATTTACCCAGTTGGAGAAGTGAAAAAGATCACCATAGCCAACGCCGCACTGCGAGGACAGACACTGAGCTGGTACAAAGGTGTTGGGAAATTTTTGTTGAGTAAACCAGGTAGTGAGAATTTTACCAAATTCCAAATTATATTATTCATCCATACTGCCTAGGTTATTGCCGCAAATTGAGGATATTGTTGAACTGCGAAACCTCAGGACATTAGAGCAGTTGTTTGCTCGAAGTAAAGTTTGAAAGTAGAAGGGTAGAAGAAAGTACGCTTGCGTCAGAAAATAAAAAATATTCATTTGACCTCTGGCCATATACCAGAGGTCAAATGAATATTTTTTAGATCTGTGGCGGAAGGAAAACCAAGGCTTGACGGTGGTAAATGTTTTGAGAATAGAAAGAAATTTCCACCTGCTAACGGCGATAACCGAGATAAATCGCAAAAGATGAAACAAGTGGAAGACGGAAAAAATTTAACCTAATGGAGAGATACTGAAATACAGTGGGTACTGTCACCTCGGAGGAGGAAAAATCTCTCTTGGATTAATTTAAATAAGGTGAAAACAAAAAATTGGGCTCTGCCAGTAATTCAGATTCTATTAACTAATATGTCAGCGGGCGCATTACTGGATATTGGGGAGCAACGTAGTTTTTTGGGAAAAAATTGTTTTAGAAAAACACTTTCGAAGGTACCGAGTTTTGGTATTGAAAGAATGAGTGTTACTGCCGCCCAAAGCAAGCAATGTCAATGCACAAGGAAGGTTACATTAAATATATGAGTGAAACGAAAACTGGAGTGGGGTTTCCTTTGCTGCAAAAAATCCTCAGGCATCTGTAATTTTAATAATGGATTTTTCTAAAAGCGGTGGACCCAAAAATTAACTTTGAGGAACCGAAGATTAAACTTGGCATCAATAAAGAGAAGAAAATTCAGCCTCCGGCCGTAGACATCAAAGATTTGAAGCCAGAAAAAACCCACTGTTGAATTAGCTGATTAGGAACTTTGCTGCTTTAATTTATGGTAGTCTAGTGTTGGTGCAAATCATAAACCACAGCAAAGACGCAAGAAAAAACCCCTGCCCCTGTCCAGCGAAGCCTTACTACTATGATAACGTTAAAGAAGAAATAATTAAAAAATGTATCTAAGAAATGTTAAATAATAAAATTAGAATTCCCTACGCTAGCATGGTGGTAATATGCAAAAAGAATAATAATTTTCCACTGGCGGACTATAAAGTACAGCGTTTTGCAATTGATTATTAGAATTAAATAGCATAACTAAATGTCCATTTTATCCATTGCCCATTATTCAAGAAATAATTAGAAAGATTAAGTCAATGTGTGAAACAATAAGATGTGCAAAAAACAGCATGTATTACTGAGCTCCGTTTGGTTCATAAGGAGCACCCTCCATGTTTCAAAGGAAAAAAATAACCCAAGAAGGAAGAATATCAATGTTACAACTCTGATGTAATGTTTTTGCAGAAATGTTAGGTTTATTCAAGAATGATAATTGTTTACATTATAAGGTATTTCTCTCTTCTTCTTAGCATGCCTTCGTCGTGTAATGGTCATCGCACTCGTCGCGTATTCGAGAGCTCCGAGATTCGAGTCCGGACAAGGGCATTGCTCATTTTTCACGTCTTCTGCTTCCAAATAACCTAATGACTCCACAACGTCTTATATAAAATTTCTATAAATCCGATTTTAAACTCTGTCTGTCTCCGAGAGGCAAATACTGGGCGTGAACACATACTGCCTAGTAAGGCTACATCATATATTTCATAAATGCAAGTCTGCATTTGCCTCACACATTTACCTACCATGACCTTTTCAAGGTTGGACGAATTTAGAAGTGAACGTCTCCCCATAACACTGAAATGTCAAAGGGTGCTATATACATATTTATTTTTCTCTTCTAGAATGAAGAAGAAAGGAATAATAGACACTAAATTGCCGTGTCACGAAAGAAGTTTACTTAATCCGATAAAAATATTTATTATCCCTCATGCTTCTCATTTGCATCCAAAATTCACTTGAAAAAAGAGGCATGTCCTCTTATTGGGGTAAAGTAATATAATTTGAACACGAAGTTTTGAGTTTGTAGTTGGAATGATCAGAAGAATATTATGATTCACTTTAAGAAATTTGGTAATATGATAAAATAAATTTTTATCTACTATAGAAATAGCTGAAGACTTTGTGCTGGCTATATATCATAATACTTAATATTTTTAAACGTCAACAAGATTTAGACTCCCAATATTTAAAATATACTTAATTCCTTCGAAAAATAGCGCGAATTACTTAAAACGTTCAGAACCATAAAATGCCACTAACTGCTCAAACTTTTAGTACCACATCCTTCTTTAACGTAAGTTAATTAAGTGTAAGTAAAGATAGTTCTGAGAATAGATAACGTATAAACAATCAAATAATCGGCTATCGAAGTCACCAATCTTCTCCTAACCTAACCATTTCACACACTTCCCTTTTAAACGACTCTACCAGTCTAACAATCGGATTTACAATCCCAGCCACAGTCGGGTTGGACCTACACATGATCTCGTTAGTCCCTTCGATCCGCATTCTCCCGTTATTTCTCTTCCTCCCGAAGGACCAATCAACGCCCGTCTTTGACCCCAATCAACCTCCGCTTCATTAAGAAGGCCCTTTCCTAGAACATTGCGGCTGAAAAGGCTGATAAAGCTCTTTTATGACGTTAGGACCGCCTCAGGGGAGCCAAGATTTCTCAATCTGTTCGGTCACCGGGCATGAAACGGTAAATTCATTGGATAACAGAGATGATATGCCAGTGGCCAGAGGTTCGTATATTAGGCAGCTGGGGAAACTATAAATGCCAAAATACACAATTCTTAAGGTTGGCTGTCAAATAAATTTCAATATCTCGCCCTCAAAATTATAACGCGGAAAATTAATTTCTGTAAAATAACACTGAAGTAAATTTACTGAGCTCCTTTTCCGCAAGATAAATGTGTACTTGTGGATATAGGATGGTTATTATTTCGTATAAAAAGTGGATAACATGAAGAAGAGAAATTTTATCTAATATAATTTTAATTATAGTTTAATTTATGCTTGTATGAATTAGGGGTGATAATAAATGAAAATCTTGCAAGTGGCAATCGATGCAGCATTTACTGCAGTACCTTTTGCTTAAACAGCCTATTTACGATGCCAACCATCAATCTGGCAAGCATCAAAGAAACTTTAAAAAAATGCTTTGGTTTGTAAAGTCATTAGGTTATTTTGAAGTAGGACATGTGAAAAATGCGCAAGGCCTTCGCAGGGACTCGAACCTGGACCTCTGGAATACGCGCCGAGTGTGCAACCTTTACACCCCGACGGCATGCTGGAAGGAGGAAAATTGTAAAATATCCAATTTTAAAATAAAGAAATTGAACACATTATTGTACTTAAGAGATCGTGTAATTTATGAAGATGTAAAATTCGAAGTTTTATAATAAAAAAATGTTATCCCCTGAAGAACAAAATACCAAAATTTGTTAAATTGGTACAAAATATAAAACAAATAAAAAAACTCATGAAGTCAAAATTCGAAACTCGCGGTGCACATCTCTAAAACTAGCTTTCTACAGTTCAATTAATTCACATTTTTACTTATTCATAAATTCTTCATTTTAGAATGATATAGACTGTTGTGAGATTAGGAACACAATGTACACTGTCACTGAAATGCTGCCTTAATTTAATTTTGACCTGTTAGGAAAGAATAGAAGCCTAAAGTAAAATTTCCACAAATTCATAGCAAGATGTATGGTGTTCGCCGAAAATATCGCGACAAAAACATCGCGGTCGAAAACGTCGCTGAGAAAACAATGCAAGGCGAAAACGTCGCGGTACAAAACATCGTAGGAGAAAAGAAAGAAAAGAGAAAACATCACAGTTCTAAAACACCATGGTACAAAATATTGTGATCGAAAATAAAGCGGTTAAAAAAATTCGCAGTTTAAAAGCATCGTCGTCAAAAATATCGTGGCAAAAAATAAAGTAACTACAAATGATCGCGTGATGATAATATCGCACACATGCATTTTCAGGTTTTAGAAGATGTAAATGCTTGTTGGCATAATGATTTGGGAGCGCAAGAAAGAAAGAAGGGATTCTTTTAATTCTATATTTCATATTTTTCAATGAGATAAGAAATTTTTGCTGAAAAAATGAGGAGGAAACTTAAGTATTTAGAAATTGAAAATGAGAAGCACATTAATGCAACTTATAGAACATAATAAAATTTTAAACTTACATAGTTAATTAACAAGAGTCATTAATAAATTTACCTTTTTTTATAATGTTTTACTGAAAACGTTTTTACGAAGAATACAGTCTAAAAATGTTTAGAAGAAGGAAGATACATAACTGCATGAGGTTAAATCTATAAAAATTGCTTGGGTATCAAATTATTTTCCTTCACATTTGTTAATCTGATATTCTTTTAATGAAAATTATATTTTGTTTTGTTTCCGTTTATTCTTAAAGTGTCGTTAACATTTTCATGTATAGCGTTCAATCAATTTTTTGAATGTTGATTTGTTAGTTATGACGAAAGTCGGTTACATAATATGTCAATATGGGATTTGAAAAACGCATGTGTGCGATGTTATCGTCCTACGATGATTTGCCGGTACTTTATTTTTTACCACGATATTTTCGACGACGATGGTTTTAAACTGCGAAGTTCTTGAACTGCTTTATTTTCGACCACGATATTTTATACCACGATGTTTTAGAAATATGATGTTTTCTCTTTGCTTTCTTTTCTCCCAGGATGTTTTGTACCGCGGCGTTTTCGCCTTGCATTGTTTTCTCTGCGACGTTTTTGCCGCGATGTTTTCGGCTGTAACCAAGATGTATCTCACCCCAATGGTGATCTATTAAGTTACTTCAAAATCTATTATTTAAGGCTACTGTAATTCCTTAAGCTCAGTGTCCTTCTGAAAGACTGATCGGAAATTTTGTTTCATTTGGATTACCTTACAAGAAAAGGCGCGAAAGTAATTTACTTTGAAAACGATATGAATTTCCAGTAAGTTAAAAAGGCCGCCTTGATCGGTATGGTGGTTAACGGTGCTAGTTTCCATGTCATTTGGCCTGGGATCGAATCCCAAAGAAGGCATGGCTGTTTGTCTGTGCGGCCTTGGGTACTTAAAATACTGGTGAGCCGAATGTCTACTCGAGTGATTTCGTGGTAGAGAAAGAAGAGTGTGAAATTCTCATAAACGTTTCTAAGCTGCCCATCAAAACTGAGACGGAAATATACAGCTAGTGATGTGGAATAATATCTGTAGAGCCAGAAGGGATTTTTTATGCGCACTTTCTCCGGCTCTTAGCTTAGAACAGTTGTTGGTGAAGAGATGAATTTAAGGGTAATTTAGGTTGCGTCCAGCACTAAACATGAAGAAAGCCTTGACAATACTTCAAAATGTTGAGAATCCTTCAAATGTAATGTATCCTCTTCTCTACCGAGGATTATAGATAATATATATTATTTATATTACCGTCTACTGACCGAAAAATGAATGAAAAGCAATAAGAAACAAATCTTTACAAAACCGGCGATAAAGAGGGATTGGAATTAGGATAGCTAATAGACCTGGGAAAGATTTTTATGATGTGAAAGGCCTCCAGGAAATTTAATTCGCTAAAAGGAGACTTTTTCGAATGAGTTTGGCTTAGAGTGTTTTTAAACTTTTGGGCTAATAGATTGCCCAAAGGGTTTCCTTTCAGTATTTAGCTAGAGCATTTTCGAATGACTCTGTGTTGTTTTCACGTAGGCAAATGTCTTTTTTTTATTTTTACACCCGCCTCTAAGGAAGAAAGCTCTATTCAAGCTTCGAAACAACAGTATTACTACAAATTAACTTATAATACGTCGACTCCTGTAGCCTACTATTAGTTATTATTGGCACTCTCACGATTTCTTAGTGGCAATTTAAGAAGCCTTTTATTCCAGGGGGCTAAAAAAACTCACCCGATTTGTCCGAAGTGTAATAATGAGCAGGCTTATCCGGGCACATGTCTGGGTTTGTCCTACGACGACCTATTAAGTTTCCTATGCTAGTCTATGACCTTTTTGAAGGTGAATAAACTCGTGGAACTCGTTTAACAGAAGCTGGACTCGAGGATCAGCAACAACAAGAACATTATCAATTGCGTTAGTGTTTAGAAAGTCACTGATTACATTTTGGGGGAAAAAGAAGAAGCATCTTTGATGGGGACAAAGTACGACAAGCAAGATTACTTGGCGATCTTTGGTAGCGAATTTCCGATAGTTTATATCTAGATCATTCAGATCATAGTATGATGTGCATATGATATACATTCTGTTCTATAACATTCTATGATATGCATAACCAACCGTGTATTTTATGGGCCTTATGCTTTGTACCGAATTCAGGGCATAAGTTTTTTCATTTGCTCTTATATCTGCTATAATCTGCCATGTCAGATGTCTTACATTAAATATGGTATATTTTTTCTTCTTAGGTTTCTTCCTTATTAACTTAGCATGAAAATGGCTTCGTTTCCCTAGATAATAAACACTGGGAAATAAATTTTAACTTTCCTTGTTCTTTCCTAACAGTCATTATTATTTTTGTTGCCTAAGTCTAAAATGCAGTCTCAGCTAAAATTATTCCATCGGAATTTACCTAATTTTAGATTTTTAAATTTTACATATGTCTTCGAGTATTTCTTAATATTTCAGGTTTTACACTAAATAAACGCAGAAGGAAGAATTCATGAGGTATCAAAATCGCTTTTCAAACCTCTGCCTCCCACATACAACAAAAGGTGAGAGAATAAAGTTCGAAGCGCGTAGTCCTTTTGTTGTTACTGTACTAAATCAAATGTTTCAACAAAGCCATTAGCTACATTTCCAAATATCAAATTAAACGTTTTATAAATCTGCCTAAATATCAGATTTTACATTAGGATAAGGCGTATGTCGGCTAGTAGAAGATAAACTTGCAGCTCTGAGGTTTGTATTTTAGCAAGACGCCAGAGCGAAATTTTGAATCGGATTAGGATCGAACCAAGGATCTCTGCCTCCGAAAATAAAATCACATGGGTTCAATTCATCTTACGTTTAAGAATGTAATAGTAAAGAAATTGTGATAGACGAATAATTGAGATTTTTACATTTCTTAAGGATAACGAAAAAATTCAATAACATTGGAGTAATTTTCCTCTCATCAGAGTTTAAACTCTACAGTTATATTTCAAAATTTTTACAAATATATTTAAGTAATTTAAAATTAAGCATGATGAATTATGATAATGGACTTGGTTTGCAGCATAAATGTTTTACTATATCAGTCGGTAATTTTATAAAATAAATATAATTTTTGTAGGAAATCGCGTTAACAGCTGATAGCATTATATCTTTAAAATCTAAGAAATGTTCTGTCATACTCCTATACTTGAAAAGCACTAAGTAGTGACAGACCAATTTATTTACATGATTAATTAAACAATAGTTTTGTAAGTTTTCTAGATTAAATAAACCAAACTGACATCTAAATTTATGAATAACTTGTAGTCATGGGTAATAACAAATTTATTGCATGCTTTATATGCTCATTACCGTGGTTTAACTCTAAGATAAAGCAGAGAGCTAGTATTAGTCCTCCTTTTGCAAAGATATAAGAAATTTTTAACCCGTCTGAAGCTAAGAACTTATCAATTAACGTATTTGTAGATAACAGATATTTGTTTAAGCGTTATTATAAACGGTGTGCCTGAGGAAAAACTAAAAGTAGTGGTTATAAGTATTTCGAAATATGTTTGTCATTCGATTTTGCAAGGACAAATATTGCATAAAATTCCTTACCTAATCGCATGTTTGAAATTCTTGAGAAATGTGCGTGCCTTGTTTACTTGAGATGTAATTGAAGCCTTGACTGTTATCATTTAAGATATTATTGACTAGACATAATTCTAGACTATTATTTACTCAAATCTGAAATTAGATTGAATTTCATATGATGTTTACTTCAGATCATAAATAATATTTTCCCTATTTCACTGAATTGTTCTGCAGTCTCAAATTCGATGAATTGAATTTGTCTAGTCTGAGCAGAATTGGAAATAAAATTATATAACACAGCTTTTCTAAGCATTCGGGAGTACGTTTAAGAAAACAAACTTAATATTTTCTTTTAGTAATAGAAAATGTATAATCGAACTAAAAACACTTCAACATTTTTTCAACATAGTTCATACTGTATTCAGTGCAACTGCGTCAGCGTTAAAATTAGTGTTCCCAAAGATAAAACTGCTCTGAATGAATTTGCAGCTGCTGATGAATTTCTCTTACCTCACTATATGCACTGAATTTCTTTCCAATTGAATTGCCTTCCTGAGGTGGTCATTCATCAACCCTTTTAAGCATGGTGGTAGAGATGCGGGATCTCATAACATTGGACCAGGGTTTGACTTATGAGGTATTTCTCTCTCCTTTCTGCTAGTGTAAGTGGAAGCACGCTCGACGAGCATTTGGGAGGTCCAGAGTTCGAATCCCGGCTAGGGCACTGCGCCCGAACTAAAAATGCGATGGACGATAATTCGCAACCACCAGGATTTGGGACTGCGCCCCCCCCAATTCCCAGTCGCTTTTTAAAAGAGACCGTTTCTCCCTCGTTTCCGTATGCCTTCGTGGTGTTACTGGAAGCACGCTCGACGCGTATTCGACAGGCCCGGAGTTCATATCCGGTTGAGGGTATTGAGAATTTCTGACATCAAAAAAATTCTGTAAGAAAGAAAAGAAGACATTTTTGTAAATATACAATGTCTTTACAACATTAAGGTACTTAAAATACCCCCTTCATAGTCAGGGAAGAAGTGTAGCAGACCTCTGAATCCATCGCCAGGTATATTCTCCATCAAAACTAATGGAGCTGGGAAGGCTCATACTATTCCCCATAAGGTGCTCAAAATTTTCGCCAATGGCAAGTACAGTTCCATCTGTCGTGGCTATAAACAATTCATGGACTCTGTCTGCTCAATCAAAAGGATTTGTCAAAACAACAATAACTCATAAACTTGAGGAAGTTATAGCTAGACTTCCTAATGATACTTCTTTCTCCTCCCGATGAATGTGAGTTAGTTTCTCACCTTCATTTCACTAAAACAGTAAAATTGCTCTTTCCTTTCCTTTATGCATTTATCGGAGCAATGGTTGTTTTGACTGTTTTTCGCTAAAGTCATATTTTGCCATTAAATCAATGTGCTTCATTTCGCTGATATTTTAAACTGGAAAGCATAATGTGTAATGCATCGATTATATTATGAGATTTTTAACTTCCTGTTTTCATATCAAGTTACTTATTAACATTTTCTGAAAGTAATATAGGTTAGTGTTTTTAAAAGTGGAAGTTATAATCTTTGACTGGCTAGAAACTAAACAAATTGCATTTTATTAATTTTAACTTGAATCAATTCAGTTCTTTTTTATGCATAAATATACGAAATCTTTCTATTTGGCACTTGGGCATAAAAGCCAGCGAACACTAGCAGTTAGCTTTGGACACAGTTTTGAAAATCCAAATATTAACAATGACACCTTTTTCTAAACTTCTTCATGATAAAGTAAACTCAGATTTTCTATAAAATGTTCTTCTCCAAGGCGTCTCTGAAAGCTAGTTAAACTTCGTGATCTTTGTATTAATTAGTTAACAAATAAATAACTAAAGCCGTAGAACATTGAAATTTTGTATAAATCTAGTTCTGGAACTCCGTTTTTCACTGCAGTTAGTCCCAGAAGTATATAAATATATGTATACTTATAAATATCGTCTTATCCTGCTAAAAAGTCTTCACCCGACCTTTATTTTTGGCAGTCGTTGTTCGTAGTCATACACTTCCAATTACAAAAGTTTTTAAATGACGAAATTATTCCTGTTTCGGTAATGGAAAATTAAAAAAATTTTTTTAGACGAATTGCGAAATCTAACTTTTAATGCAGTCTCACGCTTCCTTATAAGTATATTTGGGAAAGTTTTATACTCGTTATGATAAGAAGTTTGAGTACCGAACGCAAAAAATTAAGCAGGATATTTAACTTCAGAATTTGCAATTTTCGATACTGTTTTCAACTTGCCTTGGGGGATCAGTTAATTAAATTGTAGTAATTAAAGGAAATAAGTTTAAATGAAGTGAGCAAAAAATGTGTACAATTTAATAGGCCGCACAAGGAAGTCATGCGCTATCCGCATCAGATATTTTCTATGAAACAAAGTACATTTCAGTTGTTTTAGTGCAATGAATTTTATTTTCTAATTTAATATACTTTTGTTGTGTTGAGGTAAATGAATATTAAGTTGAACACGGTTATGCGTCAAAAGAAATGTTGCATGTGCCCAATAGTTGCTGGCTTACACCAATATTTTGTACATTGCGCGTGTTAACCCTAGAAAAGGAATAAATAAAATATTTCACTTATCCCAATTACTGTACTATGCCTTTCAGAAAATATTCATATTAATTTCAATCAACTTACTTTATTTAATTATTTATGCATACTTTTAGTTACTATCTAGGTTAAATACACAATATGAATATTATGGCATCATTAATGGGCTGCGCAACCTCGTGCAAAATATGGATCAGAAAACTAATCTATTGACATCATCCTATTTTCTTACTGGAATCACTTATCATTTCACGCACGAATTCCTGATGTTGCATTGTTCACACTGAACCCTTTATTTTTGTAAAATAGATTCCGTTGAGTTGATTTCCCCACCATCGTCAATTTTTAGATCGTTGATATATCGGCTATTCGCATTTCATTCACAAATATGTCAGGAGCTCTCTCACTACGAGGGAATGCACCCAAATTGCAGCAGAAATAATATTCAGGAAAATTTAGGAAATTGCAGCTTGCATCATTTTCATCGTTCGAAGAATCCCACGCTTTTTCTAAGCGCCAGCAGCGTGATGTTCCACACTCAATTTATGCTTGCAGCACGGGCCGCAGCCAAACTCACCACGTTAGAACAGGGGGAAAACCAGTTCGGCGAGAATTTATATTCACGTGTAGCTCTGCGATTGCGATTCAACTTACGATTGGATCAGTGACGATAAACCTCGTGGTGTAAGAAACTTTCCTTTCCCTATAGATAATACAGTTCTTTGAAAATTTTAAATTCTTTCAGCCATCTTTCTTAAAGCGATAGCTTTGTAAATTAGTTAAGATCTCTGGGTGGCCGTATTTGTCAGAAGTTACTATAGCAAAAGGTTATTATACGACAGTATTGTAAATATATGTATTTCTTTGATTGTATTTTGATTTTTGTGTATTTTTATAATGCTTTGTGTCACTTTTTTATTTATTTGTTTATATTTTGCTATTTTAGCGAATATTTTTATTTAATCTAATTTGTGGCAACATTTTTATGTTTATAAATGTTTACTAACATATAGAATTGTAGAGTTTTACTTCTAATAATGTTTAAATCAGTATCTTTCAGGCCTTACCAGCCTCACAAATGAATTGTCTATGTAGTCTGAATTAAGATAACAATCCTGCGAAGTTAAAAATTTGTTTTTGTTTTCTCATTAAATTTAACGAAAACCAACCCTTATGCTACAAATGAAAATCCCGCCGTTTGCAGGTAACCATTTGTGCTACAAAATAAATTTCCGCCACTTGAGGGTGATTAAAAGAACATAAAGTGAAATTCAAAAATAAGTAACGCAGTCGAAGAGTCACAAATTATCTACTTAAACTGGATCAGTTATTTAACAGTATGTATTTAACGTTGGCTGACAAAAATGACTGAACTTTGGCAGAATTGGCTGCAGGACGTAAACTGCGAGCGAGGCTGCCCAAAACTCTACCTTTAAACATTCAAATCTTGGGCTTCAATAGCTAATTTGCTTTCTGGTGAGAGTTGTGGAATGAAGAAGTTTAAATAAAGATTTAAATTTAATTCATATAAATCTTACTGACTTACAGTTCTTATAATTTGGAATCGATAAATATTTAAGTAGGAAACATAGCTTAGTTAGGGATGGAATATGAGCAGAAGCTCTCTTAATGGGCCTTGCCTGACATTTGAAGACTTTTTGGAAGGTTCCGAAAGGGCATTTTCAAAGCACTGCTACAAGGTTTTCCTCGACCTTATAGTAGTGTTGAGCAATATTATAAATACTGCTGCGTTAAGTCCATGAATAAATTCAGCTCAGTTCAAAGAGAAAACTGTGTGATTGTGTCAGTAAGTATTGCTTTAGAGCTTATTCCCTCAGTGATATCTGTGATCTGTGATATTTTTCGCATATTAAGGCGAAGTTAGCTTACCACCGTTATTCTCTCCTTGAGCCTACAGCTGTGCACTTTGCTATGAACTGTTATTTATTTCAGTGAAATGTCAGTTTCTTCCTGCTCATCTGGCGTATCTACTGAAGAAATCTCCTGTAAACCCTAGCACGCAACAATAATTACGCTCAAATCTGCCTGAGAGTTTTAGCATTTTATGCCGAGCACGAACTTGCAGCGAATATACATTTCGATCCATCACTAACAAGAATAAACTAACATACATATATTATTGGAACCTTAGAAAGATGGAAAGAAATTTCATACTTGTTTATAATATACGCAAGGAAAGTATTGCTCTTCGGACAAACGTAAAAGTAACGAGATTTCTCAGGATGAAGTGTACTAATATAAAGAACAGGAAGATTCATTGCTTACAATCAAACTACAGTTAGAACGAATATAAAAAAGTAGCTGACATTTTATAATACAACTTCCTAAAGCTTTCCAAATGAATTTAAATCTGATGATTTTACTGCCCATCATTCATTGAATATCGTAGCTGGGCTTTTAGTTTAGTAACTAATTAAAAAGAAGTTATATAATTATAAGCTTCATTGATACATACGCAGAATAGGTTTCGAAATAAATTGCTTTGGTTTCGATCAATGATAGAAATAAGAATATTTGAGCTTTTTAATTCGTATAGCTACTCGTTCATTAAACGCTGTGAACGTTAGGAACACGCGTAAAAATCAGGAAGAATCGATCTCTTTGAAAATTATGCTTACCCTTCTCAGATTTAATAGTAAGTAAGCAAGACACAAATTTTCCCGCTCTAGACTTGAAGGTAATAAGAAATTTATTTGTATTTTTATTTCAGATGATAACTGTGAATCGCTAATAATTGTTCATTTTAAGACAGTATATCGAAAAACTGTTTTCGAAAAGAAAAGAAGTTAAAATGATTTTCTCTATATTCCAAGATAAATAATGCCTAATTGTAGGTAACAAAAATAGCGTTTATAAAATAATAAATTTGAAATTACTGATAACGGTTTTCATGCAGCTATTCTTCAAAAGGGAACTGAGAGAAAGCATTCGATTTTAGCTTCCTCTCCTACTACCCATATAAAATAATGCTGATATGAATTCATAGTTTGCATTGACTAATCCTACGTTTTTAGGAGTTTTTATATTTCGAAGCTGTATAAAAATACACTGGCATAAATCTTTTATAATTCTTCTACAATAAATATATGTTGAAGCTGATATTAGTTTCTGCAAAGAAAAAAGACGAAAAATCCAGTTAGTTATTATAACACGATTCAGACACTGGCTTTAGGAAAATCTTGAATGTATCACACTTGGAAATTCAACAAATGTGGTGATTTACGCAACCGCTTACATAGAACGTAACCTTATTCGAGAAGATATTTTAAAGAAATCATGATTCATTTCTTTATTTTGATTTAGCATTTTAACAGAGTAATCAACCTTTAATTCATTACTCTGCGAGTCGATTCAATGCAAAAGTTGAATTTTATAGGGATATAACATCAATGTGTAATACTATCAAAAAATACAATTCTTTTTGTGAGTGACAGAATAAACAAAAGGATTTTTAACCGTTTTACATGATACGTACTTTACAGAGACTTTAGGAAATCCCATCATTCATTTTGGAAGAACCTGCGTGTCGAAATACAAGCTCACACCTCTTTTCAGGCCTTTGTTTTCGATATTTTAGGCATTTTTTGGCACCATTAATATATCTATTTCGATAAAGGGAAAAATGAAAGAAGAAGCATCTTCACATCAGCAGCACATAAATAAGAAAAATAGACAGGAAGTTACTTTGGAAAGGGTAATTATTTTTCTCGTTCTTCCACACAAAATGAAGAATTTGAACAAGATAGGAGAAATGAAGGTTCCAACTCTGGTTCATCAATGATGGACTCCTCCTCCGCCTTACGTTGATTGATGAGATCAGAGTCAATTGGCGAGTTGTCAAACGACGTCTGTTCGAAATGACTCTCGAGCACCCTCATAACTGCCTGCCTGTCGCTATGCGTTCATTTTCTCCATTTATTGTCT
>KK117675.1:87583-115826 GCA_000611955.2 Stegodyphus mimosarum
TCGGAAGAGGAAAATCTCCATTTCTTCTCCTAGGTGAACAAATGCAACAATCATTGAATGAGAAAGATAATTTAATGACTAATGTTGAGAACTTCTGTTCAGTAGCTAAAATACCTAAAGCATAAATTTTGTGGGTTAATCAACAATGTTAGATAAGTATAAATTATACGTTATCGCATCGAAATGAACCGTTTCTGTTCCTGCCCAAAGCATTTGCCTTTTTCGATAATGCAATCATCTTAGCTTAGATTAATACAGTATAATATGATGATCGAAATCGCCTTAGGATTTCCTATGATTTTACCTGAAGGGATTTATTATCTCAATTCGGAGTTATTTTCCTAAAATCTTTATCTGATGTATATTTTATTAAAGACCTCGTTGCTCCTCGATGAGATGTTTACAGTTTTCAGCAGATTTCATGTCCTAGTAAAACAGAAAGTATTGCCACTTGAGGAAAATTTATATTGTAGAGCTCGAGTTCAAGCAATCAAATAAAATACTATAAATACACATTTACATCTTAACTAAGTCTTTTCTTTTTTTCAATAAACACATTAAGCTGTCTTCATTTAACATAACACAGTATCGCTAAAGTTTTTTCTCCTTACCATTACATTATCTCCTCTTATTACATTACATTTGGCATTGCTGTCTTTAAGAATTCATTTTAAGTATGAATTGTCTTCCATAGTTTTAATTTATGGAGAACAGGAATTCAGAAAACTTATAGGCATATCGTAACTGCTCAGTTTAAAATTATTTCAAATGTTAAATAGAACTCTGTATACTAAGAATAAATTGTCATTCCTTTTTAATATCATCAGTTTTATACATTAAAAAAATAAATACTTTTTTTTACCCTTTGAAACTTTAATGGTTATTTCTTTAATATAACTGGAGTTTTCAGACTGCACGTTTTAAGAAATGAATCATTTTTCACTAAATGCCACGAAAAAAGGCTTTTTGCCCCCAGAACGCGGATTCTGTGCCCTAACAGAATAGAAAGTACTGCCACTTAAAGCAAAATAAATTACCAAGGGAAATAAATACGCAGATACATATTGAATCATTAGGCCTTTTATATGTTAAATAACTGCGAAAATCTTCACACGGTATTGCTTTATGATGAAATAATTGTATCAAGAAAATGTGTTTTCTAACGTACGGTGTAACTGCTTTTAAGAAATCCCGTTTAAAATACAGGATTTAATATTCTATTTCTTGAATTCTAAGAGAAATAATTCTTAAACTAGTTAACTGATCGTAATTGTTTAATTTAAAATTGTTTGGGCATCAAACTCTATATGAAGATTTAAATACCGATTTAAGAAATATAGAAATCATAAATTTGAAAAATTCATGTTGTATAGTAACAGGAATGCATATCACATCATAAATCGTAAATTAAAAAAAAAACTGCAGATTATATAAGAAATTACATTACTTTTAAACGAAATTTTTATTCCATAACATTTAAGTTTTCAATACTGACTAAACACTGTGTTATAAAGGGTGGAATAAGATTAGAAGAGGGGTGATGTCAATCGCCTACTCTTGGTACCCCCTGTTTCGGCCAAACGACTGAGCTTATCTAAGTAGTCCTTCTTATCTTACAGCTTGAGCAAAATATTGCTGTTGATTTCTGAATAGTCTTTTATAAGACCTGGATATGGTTAATTTTGAACTAATGTTGGGTTTTGAAATCCTGGTGGTTTTAGGTTGAAAAATTCGCACCACTCAAATTTAGTGTTTTTAACAACAGTTTCTAATTATTTCATATCTTAGGCAAGGCACAGTTTAAAAATTTTAAGTTATATCCTATTTATGGATATAAAACTTTCTGTATGGAACATTTCTGTCAGGTTCCATATAGCCTTCTTGTCTATGTCAGCAATATTTTTATATACTCATGCAAACATGAATAGGAATCTGTGAGATATAAAATGTGTAATGGATGCCCTGGTCAAAGATGGTTTGGAAGTATCTTAACTACATTCTCTTGTTTATTTTTCGGCTATCAATGAATTTATTAAATCCAGTATTAGTCTATAGGTGACACATCTTTGAAGAACTTCCTGAGAAGCAATCCTGAGGCTCCTCAAAAAAACCATAGGCTTCCTAGAGCTGAAGGTTTAGCAAAGTTTCATTTCAGAACTGGTCATGACTATTTACAAAAAGCTCCATCGTTTGGATGTGATAAACTCCTCAATTGACTTGTTATATGACCTATCTCACATGAATAGCTAACGCCTTACCCCTAAACTTAGTTACGTTGTAGATAATAATTCTGCAGATAATGTTTCTTGTTTCAAGACCATATTGGACTCCTCAATAGAAATTGATGGTTGAAAAGGCGAAGTACAGCACGGATTGAAAAACAGAAGCTTGGAAGCATTGTCATCAGGAGCATAAGAAAATTTATTCCTGATGACAGCGTTGCACATTTTTAACAATGAAACCTTTTAATCGTTATGGGCGTTTTAATATGACTACTACTTCGCCTACATTAATCCATCATAAACTGAAGTTCCAAACCATAACTTGCATATTTCCGCTCAATATAAAATTGAAGCAACTTCTCCAAAAATAATAATCATTCCAAGATATGTAAACTATCCCTGAGTACAACTAACCATACTTCATTCAAAGTTACTTCCTAATTCACAGCTATCGCCCTGCCTGCAGTCAAATTACACGCAAGCGCAGGTTTAAAATTCAACAAACTTAATTTGTTTACCTCTGCTAGTTTACAACTAAAGTGAAAATTTACGGCTAAAAGATCCATTGACATTAACCTTTAATACTTAATTGGCCCATTCCGAATTTTAAAATTATCGAAGTTTATTTTTAAATAAGGCAACAAGTTTTACCCACAACTAATCATTACAAAGCGGAACATACCAACCTCGAGCAGCAACATAATTGATGCGGCCTTTGACAATTACTAACTCTTACTGAACTGTTCCTAATACTACTTCTTAATAATTAGCACAGGCGCTCATGTGCTAACTTTCAAAGGAATTATCTGCAATTAATCTATTCTAATTTTTAAACTCTCTGTCGCAGATTTTTAATTTTCACAACTTCCAGTTCTGGCCGAATACATAAAAAATGAAATAAATGAAAGAAAATGTTCAAACTAAGTTTCACTAATAGTAAAACTTCAAATAATTGCCTTACTTAAAAATAAACATACGCGGGGTATAGTTGTTAAACGAGTAATTGTGGGCGAATAGAATCATAACATTGGACAGGTAAATAAAAATCCAAAAAATACGGAAATGATTTCCAAAAATGGAAAAAAAAATTCAAAATATAGGAAAACGTAAAATGGAACAACCTTCAGAAAATGGTAAAAAGGAAGGAAAAGAGAACTGATACTTTTTTTTATGATTCCGATAGAACCGTGTAAACATTCAAAGGTTTGTTTTCCATGAATACTTGTTTCGTTGGACAGGAAAGTCAATTTCCTGAACGCTATAGAAAAGTCAAACGGCTCAAAGTTTGCATGTTTCTGAAAAGATTCTTTAGGTTTCAAATTTTCTTGTTCCCTAAAGCTGACTTTTCTTAATATTTTTTCTGTTTTTTTGGAAGTATTTCACAATTATTTTTGAGTACGCAGGGAGCGAAAAGTATATTTACTCTTATTTCCGGAGATGCGGATCCTAGAAATGTACTTCAGGTTATAAAAAAGTTTTAAAATAGGGTACAGAATTTTAGTTAAAAAATTTCCACAACCTGGACAAATGAATTCTATAATATAACAGGCTAATCATTCGTAGATGTAAACCAGAAAATTGAGTACACGGTAGGTAGTGTGTGGGGTAACAGATATCTTTTCTAAATTATTATTATGCATTTTAATTTATATTAATTATATAACGTACATTATTAAAATTAAAATAAGGATTAGGATTTTAAGAAATTCGCTTACTGCTTTTGAATCTCTCACTTTGTTAAGCAACGACATGTTGAATAAATTCATGAATAAGTTTAAAATTCTACTTTTTGCTGAATGGCAACTTACTGAGAACTGATTATACGCGAGGCGGATGGAAGATAAATACCACATCTAACTGGAATAGAAAGATGCCAAACTAAAATTTAGAACTAGAAAAAAAATTACCAATAAAAGGTTGCCTTTTTACCTGATTTTAAATAAACGCTATATTTTTAACGTACATCCAAAACTTTCTAGGGCAAGTGCAAATATCCATGGCTCTGTAACGTAATACAACAGTCCAAAAATTTCGGAAACACTTCGCTAAATACGTTGTTAATGAAAAAAATAAATTCAAACTTTTATAAAGTTCCTTCACAATAAAAACTGAAATTAGCAAAACATTCACGGTCATTTTATAAGCCAAAGAGAAAATATTTAACACCTTTATTACCTTTGATCACAAAGTTATCAAACATGAGCTTAATAGACATTTTAATTAATTAATTAATGGTTCTAATTTGAGTAAAAAGCAGTTTTTATAATTTAATTGTTAAATTAATTGTTTAATACGACAGCTATTTTATGAAAGAAGGAAGTATCAGTTGCCTAAACGAAATATTTTGCTTTGTAACCGTTCCCTAAAATTCGCTGTTAAAAATCTGGAATTGGTTTTCTCGTTATGTAAAATTTTGTACCTGTAGATATGAGACATGTTATATTTAAGTCATTAACATATAGCCGACGTTCTTATCACCACCCTTCGCATCTCAAAGAAAAAGAACATTGCAACCATTGTTTGGTATATTGAAAAGTATTTGAGATGTGATTTGTTAGGAACTTCTTGCATCGGTCATTGTAACAGAACGTCACAGTAACTAGAGGTCGCTATAATGAATATGGACTACATAAAGAAAATTCCATTAACTTTAGATTTTACACTACAGGGATAAAGCAACTCATCAAAGGAGTTGAAACCGGCTTCAAACTCAAAATGCATGCTTAAAGTAAAATTGTTAAGACCACCTTTTAATAATGGCCCATGTAATTAACTTTTTTTGTTATACATAGTTTTATTCTTCTTGAAAAGTGGCTTTGCACATTTAAATATTTAGGCTTTTGTTAGTGTTTAGTTTTTGTGAATTTTCCTACTCTTTATACTGAATTCTTTTCAGAGCCAAATGCAGGTTTATTCATATATCTGGGCATATTTAAAAAATCATATAAAACCATAAATTTTGTTCCAAAAAGAACGGTTCACATATAAAGACTTATTATATAGTAGGACTTTTACTTCCTTTTCCTTTTTTGTTTTAAAACATAAGCTACATTTAATTTGATTTTCATCAACAAATAGCATTGTCAGAATCACACTTCCAGACTAGAATAGAAAACATTAAGATCATGCAGTTTTTATTTGTTTACTTTTGCGCACTTTCTTTTAAAAGATTAAAATTTTCATATTTTAGGGATAATGATACTGCGCTATCTGAAGTATCAAATACGAAGTAAAAAACCTCAGAGCAAACAAAACAGTTGAACCTCAAGCCAGTTGGCTTATTTTGAATATTTTTTTAAAAATCATCCAGATTTATGTGACGTTCTCTGCATTACAGATCATCCATTCAATTTAAAATATCACTTCAGAAACAGCAGCAAAATATAGGCACATATTAATATATCTAAGAATTTAATTTTATAGTAATATCACTACAGTTCGTAAGCCAAGATCTGAAACAACTGCAGACATTGCAGAAATGCTTCTACCATCGAAATGCATTTAATACCTTCACTTCCCAGTAGCTTTTAAATATTTCACGCTGCATATAACAGTTTGTTTACCATCTCAGGGAAAATAATAATATTGCCTTAACAGCATATGTAAGGCACGCGAAAGGCATCGAGTTTCTCGTAATCTGACTGACAGACTGACATCAAATATCATCCTACTCGGGGCAGCGAATATTGCGGATGCATAAAAATTCGGAAGCTAGATAGATAGCGCACGCAAGACAGACAAAGCTTTGAGATTGGAGAGCTTGATTTCTCCCTTGCAGTTGCCAACACATCGAAACTGTCGGTAAAGCAGAAGATATTGCATCTCTACCGTAGCAGTTTCGCACAGATCTATTTTCCGGAGTGCTTAAATCACTTTGAATTCCAGGGACTGGGTGTAGTAGCGCTTTGCTTAAAGTGGGAAAAAGGAATTGCGGAAGGAAAATTTATTTCGTTTTTAAATTCTGGTCTTCGTTCTTGAAATTACTTCTCAGTATTAGTTCATCTCAGTATCAGTTAATGTTATATTGATAACAATTTAACCATTTGCTTAAATATGTTACCTGGGAAATCAAAGACTTAAAGGGAGGTACAAAGATAAAGATAGTACGAGTACTTGCTTAAGAATATTATTGATTCAAATTGTTAACTAATCAGAACAGCTAATTATGCTAATCATAAGTAATATTTCCAGCACATTTTGTATAATTAAGATCGCTCGATTTCTTTCCTTAATAAGCGAATTTATTTTTGTGTTAAAAATTGATAAAACATATCACTTTATTTTCCGACTAAGTGATTGGCATTTTGTTATATTGATGAATTTACACTCAGAAATGGCCAGACAGAGATGATTCCGTAATCAAAAGTCAGTACGCTCGCAAAAAGGGGGGAAAGCACAGTGAATATATTGGAATATTTTCGAATGCAAGCAAATCAGTTAGCATGTAATCCCTGCCGAAGGGAATCAACCTCCTGTAATAATATTCAATTAATTTCGAAAAAGATTAGTTGAAGTGTGTTTGCACAAATTTATTAATGATGAGACACTATAAAAATTTAATGTGCTCTAAGAAGCATAATTACAAATTAAATGCACATTTTCCAATAGAAACAGTATTTCAGCACCGCTTGCAGTAGTTAGAGTAAGAAAACATAATTTTTGCTTTGAAATGTTATAAAAGTTAGCTGCGATTATCATTAAGGCAGTCCAAAATAACTGAGTATTATATTCATAGAACGCGATATACTGGAAAAAATAAATAATTTTATTTGTATTGTATGTACAGTAGAATAACACTGTACACACAACAGAACAAAAAATTAGAATTGAAGATCATTCGTGAATTAATCAATCAATAGAAGATTACACAATGACACATTTGTTATTACAAATGATTTATTGGGTTTCAAGACGATGTATTTCATAAAGTAGTGCAAAGGAATAAGTTAGTATTCCATAAAATGAAACAAAATCTTTCAAACTTTAGTCATAATACTTTAACTATTCGAACTGCTCCTCTTGTTATAACACATAAGAAAATGCAGTATTACACTCCTTGGAACACTTCCCGCTGATGGTCATTAAGACAGTTGTAATACCGTCCTGGAGTTTGTATGATGTTATTGGCAAACTAGATACATAGGTAATAGTTTTTTAACATACTCCCAAAGGTACGTAAAATATACTAAATTTTCTTCCCCGTTTCGATCAGTCCAATCACATTAAAAGTTCATCATCCAGTTAGCAACATACCTACCTCACTGTGCGAATGAATTCAAGCTCCATCTTGTTGGAAAATGAAATTTCCTGAATCGTCTTTCATTTCCTTTTAACACATCAAAGTATGTTTTCTCGTGATTTCGATATTCTCGTCATATTCTAGAAGAAAGGAAAAGAATGCACATATATTTCGTGTGAGACAGAATAGAAGACATTTAATTTTAAAGAATATGTTTTTATTCAATGACAGTTTAACATGATCCATATCCAGCCATCATAACAGTTTACCACTGCGTACATTTCGTAATGTGCATGTTGTCATAGTGAATAACTTCGTCTCAGACTATTGGAAGGGAGGTAAATCGTTGTTCTGTGTGATTACAAAATTCGTATCCATTGATATAGTCATCTGATTTGAAATATCTGCAAATGGCATGCTTTCCTTTGTAATTGCTGTAACAAAATATTCCAAGTAAATGATTGTAAAGTATTAAGTTCGCGGGAACAGCGATTTGCTGATTTTTGTGAGCTACGTACGAAATATTAAATTTCTCTAGTCTTTACTCCAGTCTTTAGAAACACTTGGCCACCGGAGCTTCTGTTACACAGCAAGCAGTTTTCTTGAACTTTTGATATCCCCGCAGAATCCTCTGATGGCTTTGTGTATTTGCATAGATTACCATTATATACAGCATCAATGGGCACACTTTACGCATTCTAAAACACAAAACGGTTTCTGCTTGTAAACTTGCCATTTTGAAAATGAAACCTCATATCTGCTACTCGATATGTCGCAATAAATTTTACTCAAGCGAATTAAAAAATTCTAAGTATTTCTTTTTCCTTTTCGTTATAAGGAATGTGTGAGATCCATAACTTGGAAATTATAAGATTTTAAAACATCGTGAATCATTTTGAAAATTTTCTATTTTATAGACTAGTGCCATAATTATATGATATTGGCCTATAAAATGCAGATTCAATTTATAAAAAGACAGATAAAATCAATGTTTTTCTCAGTGAAAGATATTTAATTCTTTTCACGTGCCATTTAACTATTGTTCAATCCATTTGTATTACGGCGCCAAAAATTCGCCGAAGATATCAGAAGTTTTTTAATTTGCCCTGAAAGACGTGTCAGGTATACTGAAATAATCACTAGGGCATCTGCTGCTGGTAACTGAAGAGAAGTTATGCAGTTACATTAAAATAGTAATTTCAAAGTTATTTTCTCCCTCCCGATTTGATTTGTAATCATGGAATGATGCGGGAAAACGGGAAAGCCTAATTTTGTTTGCCTAATTTCCTTGCCTAATTTTTGTTCTCAGTTTTTACAATGAATCTGTGAATACTCAGCATCTGAAAGTTATTCATGTGCACAACAATGAATTTTGGAAAGTATTTATCTTTCATACGAATTCCAAATTGGAAACTAGAAGTTCGTGGTGAGAATTAAGTATCAGTAACTATAGATTTCGATCTCAGAGAGACAGAGTTATAACACAATGAAATTTAGAAAGTACATAAAATAGTCCGGCTGTAAATAACAGATCTAAATTTAAAAAAAAAATTCGAAACCAAACGATTGTATTCCATAAAATTTTTTCTGCAATATTTAAGTGAACTATTAAACAGTCATGAAGTTAATAATGCAGGTAGGGAGCATTTGGCCTGACGGCCTTTACTACCTAATAAATTTTTACAGCAAGGATATGATTTCTGCGACAGTAGAAGTAGTGGTTTGCATTCACATCAAGCATTTACAAAAGAATTTAAAAATCCTGTATTGAGAAAATTCATGGCCTCCATAAAGCCGCTAACAAATTCTGATCGTAATTATCGATTTAAATACATATCTTAGGTCGTTTTATATAACTAAAAAAATTTAACCTTTCATCAAAAAGTTATAAAAAATTACCGACCGCTTTTTCTAAGCCAGACTTTTGAAGTTGTTTGCTGTGTTCCCACCAGATGTCACTGCGTTCCCGGATAGCAAGTTTCG
This sequence comes from Stegodyphus mimosarum, assembly GCA_000611955.2. Taxonomy (NCBI): domain Eukaryota; kingdom Metazoa; phylum Arthropoda; class Arachnida; order Araneae; family Eresidae; genus Stegodyphus; species Stegodyphus mimosarum. Next base: position 97,028 of record KK117675.1, read on the forward strand.
AAGTTGCTGGGTAGCAATCACGACACTTATTGAAAATGTCAGTCAGTCTCAGTGTGTCACCATCGCCCACTCACCCCATACCGAATTTCGCGTATTTCTACATCTAGGCTCGACAGCATCCTCCGGTGTGTTGACAAGGTTAAATATTAAAGGATTCTGACGGACGGGCCTTGGTTCTTTCTGTCGTTCCGTTAGTTCGTCGTATTGTTTGTTTCAGAAGATGGGAAAAACAGAAATGTTTAATAAATGCCATTTAGTCGAGAAATCGGAAGTGATTCTCAGGCAACAGCATGCAGTCAAAACAGTTGAGCACACACTGGATGGATAAATGCTGCACCTATGATAATTTCAGCAAAATAAATATTATGTGCATTTTAAGATTAAACTTACTCTCTTTAAATAAGAGTCATTTCCTTCCAAAATTGTGTAAATACGAACTAGCTAGGCTTAAAATATTCTGCCCTTTCTGTAGGCAGATGGTCTTCAAATGTTTATCCGTAATGTCTTATCCTTTTAATATAATCTTAATCAACAGGAATAGTACCACATGAAGTTCTTTAATTATAGTGAATACTTTTTATTTCTAATTAGAAATTATACGCTCATGTTGTAATACCTGCTGTGGGTTACAAATAACATAGCTAGGTGATACATTAATAGTAAAGTGTTGTTTATGTTCTATGAAGGTAATAATCACCGCTAGAATATCTAACCATCAAACAAACAATATAAAATTAGAGCACTTTATTCTACATGACTTGTGAGTGATTAAACTAAAATATACAAACATAGCCAACTGAACCTGGTTTAAACTCAAAGTTTCATTTCGAAATGGGTATAAATTCAGCAATTTAAATCTAATTTGACTAGAAACTACAAGCTTGCCTAGATCGGGACAGAAATTCCAACACATTCTTACCGAAACAAGATCTAATTTCAATCTATAGTATTCACGGAACGAATAGCATCAGCATCTCCAACAGACTTTGTATTAAACAGCATGGCAGCGGATCGGAGACCAAATTCTCACATTCGTAAATGTCATAAATCTCTAAAGATCTTGTTTAAAGATTTACGAGACGAAAAATCTCATGTTATTCGTAAATTCTCCAAACTTTATAGTGACACTTCTTACCATTCAAATCTGCATAAATTGTGGAATGAGCAAACCTTGTGGCGAAAAGAGGCAAAAAGGAAAGACGTGAATTACATAATACGTTATTCATAAAAATTAAATATAAATGCCACGATGTTTCTCTGACAAGTGATTTGAAAAATTATAAAATGTAGATACCAAGAAAAACACATTTGCAACATTACATGTGTATAAATGGATTGATTATAATCCTATAATTTAACACATAGCAACATTTTTTTACCGTCTAGCTCTGTTGTTTTTAATAAGTCTCTGGAAATATGAGATCTTATGCTCTGAATTTTCAATTCCTAAGGAACCCAACAAGCTTTTTTTAACCTAACAAGCCTATTGGCTTAACTTAAAATTGACTTATAATAGACTGAAATTTTTTTGTAATTTCATGAATCTGTATTTTTTAAAGATTGTAGAGTTTAGTTTTTGAACATAAATGCAATTTCTCATGCTAATAGAATCAACCACAACTTAAAAGTATACTAGTAGTCAACGACTACACCATTAAAGTTATAATTAAGCTGGGAACAAAAATTGTAACTGGCATAACAAATTTAAACATCGGCGGGAAACACACAAAGCTCAATAACTGCAAACTTATCAGAACTAAGTAATGTGGTCACAAGGGGCAGAAACACGCTCTGTCTTACAATCCAAAAACCTCAACTTAAATACTAAACTAAAAGGAGGAATTAATGAAAAGAGAAGTTATATAAAGGCTGAAATTGTAAATAACTGAATAATTTGAATAAGAATTCTTACAGGATTTCAAAAGTTATTTTAAAGCTTTAATAGTAAATTCTTCGAGGTGTTAGACTGTATTTTGACGTTTCCAGATAGCACTGTTTTTTATTGCATTTCATATGAATGAATCCCATAAATGTATAAACACAAGCCCATCATGAATCCACGTGTATTCATTTCTTTTAATTACTTACTTTGCTTCTCCAGAGAATCGATTATTTGAGCATTTGCGAAACAAGATAATGGAATTGATGAAAATCGTAAAATAACACCACATCTGTAAATATCATCTATTTTTATAATTCTTTTAACCATTGTTTTGCAACGGTTTAATAGTTAACATTTTATTATCCTGTAGTTACAGATACGCAGATTCACATGCCTATTTCTAAGAAACATTTCATCTTCAAGGTTGAAAAATATTTTCAGTCAAAATCTCAATGTTTATTATAGCAAGCCTGACTATACAAACAGCCTTACAAAGGATGCCTTCGTGGAAGAAGAACTACCAGAGTTCAGCGTTTTTTTCCTCTTAACTATTGATGGACCAATGAAGGTAAAGGATTTACGTAACGGGATTCTCATTCTTGGAGAAACGCTTAAACAGAAGCAGCAACTTAAAATTCAGCAAAGGCCCAGTAGTTGCTGAGCGTAGAGCCGCTGAACACTGGTAGTTCAGTCCGGGTTTCGACTTCAGTGAACGAGCTGGTAGGCTGGACATTTTTCTGGTTTTTCCCATTTGTAACGTATATAAGTTTCCCTTAGAAGTCCTCCACGAAGGCCCCGTACGTAATTGTTCTCGAGTGTTTTTGCCATAATTAAGGAAAACAAACCAAACCAGATAGGGTGGAAACCTAGTTAAAATCATCCTCTTTCTACCGACATTTTTGCAGTACAGTTACAAAATTAATTTATGCTCGAAATTATACAAAGTTAAAAATAAGCGCAGCATTCTTAAAATAATATAATGATCTTTCAGAAGCACTTACAAACCTTTATCTTTTGAACAGTTCATAATATATTGTTCATTTCAAATATTGTAAATTTGTAAAATTTTGGCAAACGACGTAAAATGTTGCGACAGGCTGATATATGTAGGAGAACTGTGTTACAGGTGATAAGTGAATTAAAATACGTAGAATCAATTGTATAAATAAAACATTAACTTATAAGGTATTTCTCCCGCCTTTTTAGCATGCCTTCGTGATGTAGTGGTCAGCACGCTCGGCGCGTATTCGAGAGGTCTGTGATTCGAGTCCCGGCGAGGCCATTGGTCCTTTTTCACTTCTCTCAGCTTGAACGAGTCCTAGTATCTCTATGCTGGCTTCCGAACTAACAAAGGTGGTGGATGATGATTCTCCACCACCAGGATTGACGACTGGGTCCCCTAATCCCCAGTCGCCCTTTAAAATGGGGACTATATAAGGCATATCTCTCGCCTGCTTAGCATGCCTTCGCGGTGTAGTAGTTGGCACACTCGGCGCGTATTCGAGAGGTCTGTGGTTCGAGCCTGGGGATGGCATTGTTCATTTTTTTACATTCCCTGCTTCCAAATAAATCCTAATGACTCTACAAACTGTTCTATAAATCTATAAAACATTTCAGTTTTTCTATGTGTATACATAAGAATTTATGTAATTTTAATTCATACATATGTAAGGTGTATGATAATTTAAGGTGATCCTACAGAAACCGAGCGTCGAGCGATTAACGACTGCTGAATACTGGTAGTTCTACCCAGGTTCCATTCGAGGCAAATGAGCTGGTTGCACACGTAGTTTGTTCTACATATAATGCAAATACGAGACAGTTTTCCTTATTAAGGCATTCTTTATTTAAGTAGATAGCCGTATTGGGCTTTGGCATATTTAAATAACTTATTACATAATTGTACATTTAGCTGCTATCTGGCGGTCGTAGTATTAGAGAGCAAAAACGTTGCTACATTACAGGGTGTGCTCGTCCTTGACACTATTGACAACAAAACTGACCTATAGTCAGCTCAAAAGCAACTATTCCATACTCAAGACATACTTCGGTACGTAAAGTGACGTCACTGAACTCGAGTGTTGGAAAGAACCAGACTTTGTGTGTCCACTGATCTGGTGTTATGGCAATGTAACCCAAGAACGTCATTCACTGAAGAACTCAAAGCTTAATGCACTTTGAAGTCGATTTTTCGGCTGAGAGAGGCAAGACAGATTTCTTTTGAAATACCAGACAGAAGCTTCTAAAGGCAAGGATTTTGGCATGGTACGAGAATTTCAAGGAGATACAAAACAAACAGATGAGCCAGGATCGGCTACTGAAACCGAAGTCTGCCGCATCACCAGGGGCGTATATATAGAGCACCTGGTGAAAAACGTGCAAAATCTGGAGAGATTCGTTATGCATCGATATGCACCTTTTTTTCTTATATATTATGATTATTTAACTATAAATTTTCGATGCCTGGTAGAGAATTCCAAATCGTTCTGTATATATATGTGTAGGCGCATATGTGGTTATTACAATGTAACTCCAAATACCCAGATTAAATAGGACCTCAATCTATGCTGTATAATCGGAGAGACTTCTTTCGGTATGCTACCTATGATTTACTAACATAAAGATAATAAATAAATAATAATACCTGGTTATTTCTTAAAAAAAGTTAGATGCTTTTATTTTTTTTTAATTAAAAATAGTTCCCTTTCCCCCAAAAATGTAAATGATGAAATAAATTTTTATTTGCTTAAATATATAAGCCATTTTTATTTCAAGTATGAAAGAAATTGAAGGAAGTATTACAATGAAACATAATTTTCTTTATGTAAGATCTATAAGTGAGGAAAGAATATTAATTTTATAAATAATATGTGTTTGCTTTTCAGTTAATTCTTAAAGGGTTGTAAGTTTTATGCTGTGAAATTAGACTTTAATTGACGGTTTAGCATAACTGTTAACCACAGGGTTATCTTAACTTCTTGGCAATTGCACCATATTTAAGAATTATTTAACACACAAAAAAGTCAAATTACGATTAAAATAAAAACTTATTTAGTACTCCTGCCGCATTACGACTGAAATGTAAGCACAAACTAAACCGAAGACCTGTCAGGTAATAAAGTCAAATTATAAGACGTAACTACTTACTACTACTACTACTGGTTGCTAAAATTCATTTAGCTATAAACAAAGTTTCATATTCAAAACTAAACACCTGGTCATCTACACTGTTCCTAGATCTGTTCATTTCTCACCGGCACAGCCTTTTACGGAATGAGTAGCAAATAATTCTTCGTGGCACGACGATTCACGGAATGAGGCAATAGGCTTATGGTTAAGGTTAAATTATTATTTTAAAATTATTCTGCTTCTCATTAAATGAGCATACTTTCTTATCTGAGCGAATATCATGCCATGAGTCAAGAAGGATATGATAGGATCTAATAGAAATCTTAGTGTTGTGCGATATTATATTCTTATAATATTTAAATGAAAGAAAATTTTAAAGTCAGTTAAATGTATGAGAGCTTAATTTTATCTGACATGAAAGAATAATGAGTAATCCAAATAACTCCCAGAAAATAGAAATCCAAATAGTTTGAAATTTATTATACACTCTATTCTCACAATCCTTTTGCAAAAGTATGGCAAAAGCAGTGCAAAGAGAATCTTTGTCAATACTATTCGGGTATCATTCAATAGATGGTGTTTCTTCAAGTACTATATATTACTACAAATAGATGGCGTAATTCAGTGGATTCAATAGATGGCATATATAAATATTATATATTCACATAGTTAACGGAACTATTAAAGAGGACATCTAAATTTTATGATCACTCAGAATCTTTGCAGTTGCATCGCGCAGTGGTGAAAGTTTTTGTTTGTAAAGACGGATGCAAAATTCTTGCAGAAATGGTGAATTAATAATCACAGAGCAATGAATTTTAATGCATATGCAGTGTGATTTACAAAGTATTTTGGAAAGCTTTTTAGCCCTAAGCAGCGTTAGACCAGTGAGGCTATTAGTCAAAAAGAGATTTTGCGTTGAATCTCTATAAAAGTCTAAACCACTTGTTGTCACCAAATATTTTCGCCCTGTATTACATTTAAAGAAATTAAATAATGAAGAATTTGCATGAATGTATGCATGTTTTTCGCACTGTGGAAAAACAACAGTACTTAGAGCCATCAAATTTTGAAAACGTAGTCCTCCACCCGAATATGGACACATGGAATCCCGAATTTTGAATATCAAATTTACTTTAGTGTGTATTTCATATTTTGTAAAACTTTAAGCAATTTTTGATTAACAAACTCAATGATTTCAAAGCGAGAAATCGCAACACTGTACGGAAAAAAACATTTTTATCTTCAGCGCGTAAGATTCTCTATCGGAAATTTTAAAGATAAGCTGTTTTTGAATATTTTTAGCTCAAAGAAACATTAGCCCAAATTCTCTCGAAACTTGTATTTGTATGTAAATGAAAAAAACGCCCCTTTGGGCATAATCTAGAATTTTAAATCTTTCAGATTTTCTTTTGTCATTTTTTTAAAGTACTATTATTATTATTCATTGAAAACTTTTTTTTTCAGATGTTTAAACTTCTAGACTTACAACAACATAATTTCTCATATTTGTTCCGCAGATTAAATTTATTGTGTTATTTACGCATATGATTGTAAACATAATGAAATTTTGTGATTTCATTTATTGCAATTAATTATCATACTTTTCTCAGACTGCGATTAAATTTTCAAGATGATATACTCCTTTATTTAATGAAAGGGCACAGATTTACAAATTTCAGTGCATGGAAAAGAAATTCTCGATTGTTTCTATTTTACAAAAAACTTCTTGAATGGAAATGACATCAAAATTGAAGAAAAAATTGCGAAAAATAATTAGGCCTATCTCGAAGTTTTGAAAGGTTTGTGTGAATATTATTTTACAATACGTCAAGAGAATGTTCTTGAGGATTTTTATTGGGCTCGGAATGTGTTCGGCATGAAAAAAGAAACTGCCCAGCTTAAATGCAGCAAAATGCGAAGTCTTCGTAGATTTTAAAACTTATAGCAAACTTAAAACCACATATTATTATCAAAACCTAAAGTTAAAGTATGTTATTTTCCTAGCGTATCGAGGCTTCATTTATAGGATTAATTCAATATCTTATCAGAGAAAGCAAAATTAGCGCAGCTGCTTTTCTAAATTACATATGTCCATGAAGTGGAATTCTTCGCTTACACAAATACCAAAGCAAAACACAAAAGAAGCTATTAGATGCAGACCGAGATTCTCGTCTGCAATTATCTGCCGAAACTAAAAATAAGAATGTAACTACACATGTCTCCTTGAAAGTACATACATATATGTGTAATATTTAATATATTTTAATTTAGACTTACTCTTGCACTACAGTGTATTTTAGATGCGTTATAGTTAGTCATATGAAACTGAAATTGTGTTCTATAATGAATAATAAAAATTCTTTATAACATGTAATGAATGAATAGATATTTTAATTGAAATGAATACAATGAGTAAACTGAAAGAGCTATGTTTATTGCATTGATTTGCTTCATCGGTGCATTCACCAATAATTTGTTGTAATGTAAATGATTTGATTTGCTGAGCTTTGAAATAACTTTTTTGTCCGAAAACCTTATGACAATACTATGAATGTAGGCGGTAGCTGAGAATAAACTGAGATATTATGGCAATATTATAAATTTGTAGAATTATTACGTTATATAGATGCAGGAATGTAAAAAAATGTGCAATGCTTTCACCAGGATTCGAACTGCGGACCTTCCGAATGCGCATTGAGGGCACTTGCAGTTACACCACGCCGACATGCAGAAAGGAAGGAGAAAACACCTCATCCATTTGCCCTGTTAAAGGGCGACTGAGTGAAGGTACCCAGTCGCAAATCCTAGTGGTGACGAATTATCGTTCACCACCTTTTAGATCGCTCGACATTTGTAGAGTCATTTTCGAATTTTTCGATGAAACGAAACTGACGAAATCTGCAAAGTCGTCGCCGAGATTCGAATTCTGGACCTCCCGAATACGAGTTCAACGTACTTCCAATTAATTACACACGAAAGCATGCAGAATGGGGGGAGACAGTGCCTTACAAGTTTTTTAAATGATTGTATTGCATGGGTGCAGTTGTTTGGATATCTCTTTTTTTTTACAGGCCTTTACTCTTTATCCCCTCTTCCTTACCCTAAGACTATCTTTAAAGAACATTAACTTGTAGACATGTAATAGGTCTAAGGGGTTCCCGTAAAAACGGATTCCATAAGTTTCGGAAAATGTTTTAAGGTAAATTCTAAGGCATTTATACGATGCGGTGACTAAAATAACGAAACAATGCTAGTTCTTTCCGATTTGTGCTCCCTGATGCGCCATTAGTGTTTTTTCTAGTGCATGGTAGATGGTCCTCGAGTGCTTTGCTGTAATTATTAAACTACACTCTTTTTTAGTGACTGCTTCATTACCGGACGGAAGGAAGAGTTATTTTCATTGTATCTTCCCCAGTTAAGTGAACTTAACTCCACTTAACATTCTCCAGTAGGCATTGATCGAAGATAAAGAACACGTTATACAAGTTCTTATTCTATGAAACATTCAAGGTAGAGTTTTTCTAAAATCATAAAATTTCACCCATGCTTCTACAAGTTTGATATGGATCAGATAGAGTTAAGTTTGAAATTTGACATAGAATATAGCTTAGACAAAATCACATCATCAAAGGAGTGCTGGAGTAATATGTTGGAGAGTAATAAATATTTAAAACAGCTTTCAGACTTCTGCACCTAGATGCAGATTTATGAAACATTCTGACATGTTGAAAGTGAATGTTAGTTTATTTTTTATAATTTTGAACACAATTGTTTATAAGATTTTAAAAATTAATTGTTTTTCATTACTTTAGCTGGGAACCTAGGCCATGATTCAATAAATGTTATTCATTTTACCTCTCTGTAGTCATTTAATATTTTGTGTTAAGTTGTAACAATTCTCAAAAACATTAACTCACCAACTGTTTTACTTGACGCCTTTGTCTTAAGTTAAGGCCTTTGAGCATCATCAAGTCCCAGAATAAAAGCTGGTTAATATTTAAGTTGGAATTAGAATCAAACACTGTAAAAGGAAAATAAATTATGAAGAAGTGTTAAAATGGTCATTTACTTCCAGAAAAGTAAAAATAACACTACCTCCTGTATTAAAAATTCAAAACTTTATTTCATGCTTATTTTATTCCTATCTACCATAAACATAAGAATTAAGTCATGAACAAATATTTCATTTCAAAGCAAAGGTAATAATTACCTTACTTTCCCCGAGTTTCAAAATCTCTTTTCCCCTTCTGTTCCTTTAAATATGAACTATCCTCGAACAACGATTCCCATCTGTTGCCGCCTCTTCGGTTCCCAGCTCAACCCTAGAGCAAACAATGCAAATAAACGGGAGCGATGAAAATGCTTTAAAATCATGTGATGAAGATCTAGAAAAATAACAAGCTTACCTTTCTTGCTATTTGGTTAATAAATGATTCGAGTTCGAAGTGGAGGACCGGAAGGCGTAACAGGGCAATTACAAACACTCCAATTTTTAATTGAGTAATTAACTAAAGTTTATTAAATTTTGTTAAGTATGTTATTTTCCTAGCGTATCGAGGCTGGATTTTCATTGACGCTAGCGTGAACCCAACGTTCTGAAATGTTTCTGTTTGGAAACACGGAAGGTTATTGCAAGGATATTTAAGAGAATTTGTTAATAACCTAAGGCTACAAAGAATACATATATTAAACGCACTACGATACTTGATCTGAAACGCATTTCTTTCAACTATATTAAAATTGGATTCAATTTTTGTTTATTAAGGATTTTATGTATTTTACTGAAGAATATTAGCTTAATTTTACTATTTTTTTCAAGTTAATGTGTTATGCAATTACAATAAAATGCAAAGTTCATTGTCAGTTAAGTAAACGTATGAAAATAGAATTTTCTCATGTATTCCGTTCTAATGGCGTTGAAATAACTCTTTTCTATAGTATCTTAAATACCTTCGCTCTTTTTTTTTGTGCCTTTTTGTATTAAAAATTGTGCAAAAAGTTCCTTCTGTAAATGGTGTCAAAAGGCGTCAGTTTAGCTTAAAGCAATATAAATTCAATGCATCATTAGCTAAAATGCGGATAGATTTGAAAATTTGCAGAGAGACAATTCAGAGGATGCGCTGAACAATTCAGCAAAAAAAATTGGTTCAAAAAATTCCCTTAGTGGTGTATTTCTGACAAAAGGATTCAAAAGACATGCAATAAATAACTGTGTGCTATTTTTAACATTTTAGAAATCGAATGAGTAGCATTCTTTCAGTGATGATTATTAATTTGGCAGAACATGCATTAATCGTGAAACTGTTTTACAAAAATCAGGGAAATGTTGTAGCATATTTTCCTGAATTTCGAAGTGGAAAGAAGTTGTGCCGGGGACCATTGCCTCCGCAAGGTGTGATAGACATAATATCTCGATTGGGAAAACTTGGACCTTTATGCTTTCAGTATGGCAGAAGGCAAAAGCATATTGATGTAGATTTCAGAGGTAGCAAAGGCCGCTTTTGAGCAGTCAGTGACGAAGGATCTTGATGACGCTAGGGCAGGTGTAGTATCGCGATAATTAGACATATCGTATGGAATAAGGTGGAAGATACTGAGAAAAACAGTGCACGTTTTTCCATTTAAGAATAGCGACAACTAACATCCGCTTGTTACCGACACAGTCCGTCGCTTACCTTTTGCACTGACATTTCTTGAACGAATGGAAGTCGATGTTTCCTGGCCGTGGAACATCCTCTAGAGAGACGAGGAACATTTTTATTTTAGTGGTACCTTGAACACGCAGAATTGTCGTATTTGGAGCATGGAAAGTCCACGTGCCTCCCACACAATTTCACTATACTCGCCTAAAGTTACCGTCTGGTGTCAGTTCATTTCCAATTTATCCTTGGACCATCATTCTTCAAAGAAAATTACGACAATGGCAGTGTAACATGCTCTGTAACGGCACTGCGATATCGTGACATGCATAACAATTTCGTCTGTCTTGGCTCTACACTTTTGCGCATTAGGTGCCCCTCCACATCATGGACTTTGTGGTATGAGGTTTTGCGACAACATTTAACCGATGGCAGGATGATTAGTCGTTAATTTACAACTCCTTGACTGGCTCATTCTCCAGATATCAATCTATATTATTTTTGGTTATGGAACCATTTAAAGAGCGTGGTTTATTGGGGAAGTCTTACAATTTCAGCCGACTTGAAGAACCGGTTGCATGTGTGAAAGGTCACCAGAGATCAGCTGTTGAGCCCCCTGTATATTGCGTGCACATTGTACGCTTTAATGAGGGTTGAAGACCCTTGCTAAACTGTCTGTAGCAAACAAATGATATTTCTGGTTTGTTTGTATTTCGATGTAATGCGTCTCATAAATGAAATTTTTTAACTATATTTTTTAGGAATCTTTCAGCGCATTTGAATTGTCTATGAACAAATTTTAGAATCAATCCGTATTTTCGTTACAACATAGCGCTCTAAATAGGTACGTTCAATCATGATCATCCTGCATTATTATAACCAGATGTTCCTAATAACAGAGGCTTAAAACGTCAACTATGATCTGCAATCGTTTTCTTATTCACGTTCCAAGTCATATTGTGAATATACATTCAAGTCCAAAATTATTTTAAATATATGAGTGAAATCGCGGATTTCTCTGAAACTGTGAACAATTGACTAAGAAACTTTCTAACTGTGAACTGAAATACAAAGGAAAACATTAAGAGCACTGCGTATGATATAAAACAGTAACATGAAAAAATAAAAATTATAATAATATGTTAGAAAATAAGTTTAAAAAAGAAAAAACAAAGAACTCAGGAAAAAATGAAGGCTTATGGATTGAATATGGAATAGAATCTTCCCTAACATGTACACGCATATCACAACGCGTTTCCATGCTGGCAATAACGTTGTTAGCCACAGCTTGGGAAATTTAGTTCTTCGCCGTCAGTAATGCGGCCTTCAGAGTATTTGTATCTCTAGAAGAAGGATCTCTTAGTGCAACTGCTTTTCCGAGGTAGTCTCGTAAGTCCACCTATCGGGTGAGGATCGGGAGATTTTGCTGGTCACGGTATTCGCTCGCTAACTTCAATCTCAAGGAATCATAAGCGAGATGTTTTTGATGTGGATGAGCATTACCGTTGATAAATAAAATGTCAGATTCATATGCACCTCTGAGGAGTCTTACATAAGGTTCTAAACAGCCTCATCCCGATTAATTGGGCTGTCAAAGATCCGCTGATCGTTATTCCTCCCCATACGATTACATCTGCATTACCAAAAAAAGGTCGCGTTCCACAACGTTCGAAGGTAGATTTTGCGCTCCTCACTTCCTCCAGATGTGAACACATTTAAAATCAGAAGCTAAATTAAACTTTGACTCATAAGTAGACAGAGCATGAAATCAGTAGAGTTCGCACAAGTTCTGACGTTCTTCGACCCTTTAAAGCAATCGCTGTTCTGTTGTGAAGACAATTAAACATGTGCTGTGAATTTTTGGCACAAAGACCCATTTCATTAAGCCCAAGTTTCATTAAGTACACCGTGTTGACTCCAGACACACTGAAATAAAACGTCGTATTCCAAAAATTCACTTAGATATTCACTTCGCGCAAAGCGCTTGATTCACCGTCAGATAATGTAACGCTCTGATTTATATATCGGAAGCTATTTCATCACTTTTGATTAGATAATGCTAATTAAGCTTGTTTTTCACAAATTCCCTGCAGAAATGGATTATATAGATTGGATATTTCATGGAAAATTATTATTTTTACTCTGTAAAGACATTTGAAAATGAGTGTATATTAGATTTTATTTGTAAGAATTTGCAAGTCATATAACTTAAATAACAATATAATGGAGTTTATTTGATTTAACTTTAAGTATTCATAAGCTTTTTAATAAGCACACTATCAACTCAAAATGATCTACTAGTGGCCAAGGGACAATGTCGCTTGGATAAGGGTTATACTGCTAGTTCGTCTTGGGTTCTTTTCCAGGCGAACGGGCTGGCTGCGTGGCTGTTTTCATGGGTTTTCCTATGTGTAACGCGAGCCACTTTCGCTTAAAAAATCTTCCACCAAGGCATTTCTCTCCTTAGACAAAGCCCTTGCGTGCTTTGCAATAATGAAACCACTCGACACAAAAAGGGGTGAGGGAAATTCAAAAACGTAAGGTTTGTGGTATATATTTAAAATTTAATTGTATATATTTTAAAATTTATATATTTAAAAAATTAAGAGATATAGCGACAGAGAAAAGTTACTTTATTTTTTAACATAGGTTGCTTGTCATGACACTTGTTATATACATGGATACAAACTTCTTGATTTCTGAAAAGAATGTTTTAGAATTTAGGTTTGTGCCTGAAGATCCTCGAATGCACAATTTTTCTTCTACAACCATAAAAGTACCTCTTTATATTCAAATCTTTTGACTTAATGACATACCTTTTGATATAGGGGTTGTAATGACTGTATTATGTTTAGCTTTCTGTAGCGATCCTCTCAAGAGCATTGGGATACTGTTATAAACACAACAATCTTCAAGCAACTACGAAATATACATTGTCTAAGAATTACAATTACAATTAATTACAATTAAATTAAATTACAATTAATTTTTAATTTTTTGGCCGGTTTCAGACAATTACAATTAAATCAAATTACAATTAACGTTTAATTTTTTTGCCGGTTTCAGACAAAATTACTCGTTATTGTACTTTTATACTTTGATCAATAATAGCTGGATAATTCTGTGATTGTCGGATTTTCTAACAGCTCTTGATCAAAAACTTTCGTTCTTCCAACAATAAGCTTTTTCTTCCATTTGTACACATATCTCTGGTTCATATACTTTTCTCCAACACTTCACATCACCCACAAATGAATTTTAGCTGTCTGTACATAACTTCTTTTCGCTGCTCCCATATAACGATATTTCCTTCTTGCAGCTATTCATACAAAAGAGCGTTTATGTTTATACCCTAACAAATGTTGGGCAACTACATGAATTAGAGGACAAACGACCATATTAGAAGATACAAGATTACGTATTAAGCTTTTAAAGAAAACTGCACTTACTAATAAATGATCTTATTTTTGTAAAAATATGATACACAGTCCAGTCACATTAATGTGACCACCACGTACTTTCCATGTCAGAGTTAAATAACCAATCACAGAAGGCAGGTGGCAGCACAGTGCAGTTGAGCGTATATAAAGGGTGTGTGAGGGCTTCGGAAAACATTTCAATCGTTGGCGTAATGCAGAAACGAAGCGATTTATCCGACTTCCAAAAGAGCATGATCATTGGCTTTCGGGCCAAGGGTGGAAGCATTTCCGAAACGGCTGAGTTTGTGAACTGTTCGCGTGCCGCCGTGGTAAAAGTGTACCGTGCATGGCAAAATGGGACTGTCCAAAATCAGCGACGTGGCAAATGTGGTGCACCACGGGAAATAGATGACAGAGGCGAACGACGGTTGCGGAGATGCGTTCGGGCAGATAGACGGGCTACCGTTGAGCAACTGACCACCAAAATGAACCAAGGGGCTACCAAAAGTGTCTCCCAAAGTACTATTCAGCGAACATTGCTGCGTCTGGGCCTCCGAAGCAGACGCCTGGTTCGTGCACCTATGCTGACTGCTGTTCATCGACGGCGAAGGCTAGAATTTGCACGCCAGTACAGCAGCTGGACGTCCACTGAGTGGCGACAGGTTGCGTTTTCGGATGAATCGCGTTTTATGCTCCATCGGACAGATGGACGTTGGCGTATAAGGCGTGAAACCTCTGAAAGGAACCACCCTGCAACCATTGCCGGAACGGTCCAAGCTGGAGGCGGGAGCATTATGGTCTGGGGAATGTTTTCCTGGCATTCTCTAGGTTCACTGATCATTGTGGAAGGCACAATGGATCAATACAAGTACGCATCTGTCCTTGCGGACCATGTTCACCCCTACATGCGCATTGTTTTTCCTCAGGATGATGGCATCTTCCAGCAGGACAATGCGAGGTGCCATACAGCTGCCAGTGTACGTGCGTGGTTCGAAGAGCACCAGGATGAGTTTACCGTCCTCCCCTGGCCAGCAAACTCACCTGACTTAAACCCAATCGAGCATCTGTGGGACCATCTCGATCGAGTTGTTCGCGCCATGGATCCTCAACCGCGTAATCTAGCGCAGCTGGCCACGGCATTAGAGTCGGCATGGCTCAACATCCCAGAGAACACCTTCAGGGACCTATGTGACTCTCTTCCTGCACGTCTCGCAGCAGTCCGCTCTGCGAAAGGTGGTTATTTTGGCTTTTGACAGATGGTCACATTAATGTGACTGGACTGTGTATTAATTACCTTTAAAAGTTAGATTTTCTTGATAGGAGTTGAACAAATACCATCAAAGAAAGAGACCATTCAATATGTAAAAATGTGCCATGGCTATCAAGTAATTTAGCAGATATCATGACTAAATTTTCACAGATTTTCACATTTGTTAATCAAGAAACTCATAAAATTTGATAAGTACTAAATTATTTACAGTATCCAAGGATTAAAAAAAACGTAAGTAATTTCAAAACACAACTAAATTGCTTGCTTTTAGGAGTTTGTAATGCATAAATCTATAACAAAGATAGGAATTAACAAAGGAACAAAGGAATTTGCGTTTTCTACGAAACCTTTGCGATTTGGGGAGGGATAGTGGTGTACTCCACAAAGAAACCACATTGCTCTTTCGCTATAATTTCTGACAGATAAGGCAGCAAATACACATAGTTCGTGAATGTTCTAGATTATGGATCTGGGGTGTAAAGCAAAAGATTGGTTCAGGAGAAATGAAGTCAAAAGATAAGCCTAAAAACTGGCGTACACGAAGGGCCACTTTTAAAAGAGAGAATTCAAATTAAAGTTGCTTATAAAGATAATATATATTGTTGGCAAAATTATCATTATCACCTTACTGTGTAAAATTCATTGCAGTGTTGTTGCTAATAAGCTCAACGAAAGAACGAATATTTTCTTATAATGTTCATTGATGACAGTTTAGTGATGATGCACAGGCATAGTGATAGTTGTTTACATGTCTAATGAATAAGTGTTGAACGTCGTACAGCAGCATCATGTACAGGTCTTTTATGTGAGATGACATAAATTAAGATTTGCT
Organism: Stegodyphus mimosarum; assembly: GCA_000611955.2. NCBI lineage: Eukaryota > Metazoa > Arthropoda > Arachnida > Araneae > Eresidae > Stegodyphus > Stegodyphus mimosarum. The sequence goes on from KK117675.1 coordinate 113,202, forward strand.
GTAAAGTTTGTAATTGTGCCAGCCTCTTTGAAGAACACTGTGTGCATCAACATCATCATTATTAGATTACTGAAAAGGAAATACTTTAATTCCTTAAGTCAAAACTCCCTGAAGCGTTTAGGATGGGCTCTGGTATAGCAAACGTCTTCTGCAGGTAATTCATCAGCTGCCTTGGCTACCGGTCAGCTAACCGAGGAAGAGAGATTTATTTTTACATAATCATTTGTAGGTGCTAAATGGAGAGAAGATAGGTGTTACAACTGAGTTTACTTATTACTAACTTAAACTGCATATATTTAACGAATAGAAATGGCCCCTCACTTGTGATACTTCGATGAGAATTTTAAACCTGCCATCTTGCACATTCTTGATGCTATTTCTCAGTTTTGGTTGGCATATTTAAATTTAAGAAAGAAAGGTTTTTTAATTGAAAATTCGCTAAGAAAGATGACCTACAGTTTAAAAATTTTAAAGTGCTTGAATTAAATAGTTTTTTAATGCTGTAATTATTAAAGTTATTCAATAAATACCGTATGACTGAAAATTTTCCTGAAATATCCAGGTGGAGTCATTATCCCCGATCTTAAACGATAAAGTTATAAAACTTTGGAACTCAAGCTGGCTTCAGGAAATTTCAATCTATATTACAATATATTTTTTGCCGTTTTTTACTGTTATTGCCACTTTTATTATTGTTCCGCTGTCTTTTGTGCAGAGTATGGCGATTTAGGGTTTCGATGACTTGGGAGTATTATTTTATACAACATTAGTTATGAATTCAGAGTTAATCAGATAACATACGGTTTAAACAATCTTATTCAGATTCTGTTTTGATCGATAGAATCTGAACTGATAATACTTATTATTTTCCGAAGTTCTAAATAAAATGAGAAGTTGCACAAAAGAAAAAAGCCGAGGCTGCCATAATTGCTGTTTAATTGCCGGGGCAGGGGGAAGGCATCTGATGTTTGGGGCGAAAGTGACGTCATTAAGCGGTATTCGTACCTCGCATTTGGCAACGGGAAAGTGGCGAATACGATCATTAGTGACATCTGGCAACCCGAAAAAAGTATCCAGAGGAGGTTGAAGGAGGCAGGAAGAAAAGAAATTATTTCGAACGCGATTTTGAAAGGTCTTTTGAAATTCATGCGAAGACGCGGTTTGCGGTTAGCGCAAGATAATGGAAAAATGCTTGACTGTTGGTCGAACGTTAGAACGGGTTACCACTGTTGTTTTATTAATGCGAATGCTCTGAAAAGAAATAAAGATGGTAAAAAAATCAACATTGGTCTTTTCAAAAAGTATAAAAGTCGAACTGGGATTTTTCAAAAAGTACTTCTGCTTAAATCATTAACTTTGAAACAGAAAAACTCAGTTTTGTTCACTTTTAAGCTTAAAAAATGTCACCATATCATAAGCAGGTAGTCAAGTTTAAGCCTTTAATATTTATTTTATATACTTTCATAGTTTTAATACAACTGACGTGAAACAGGTTCAGCCTCGCACAGTGTTAATTCACTGTTGCACAACTTCAATAAAAATTAATTTTTTTACAAGAATGTCAGATGAAATCGCATGACAGTGCACATTAAATATGTAACAGTTAGCCTTTGGTTTTCGGGTTTCTCTTTTCGGCCACATTGTTTCGCTGATAGTTAAACTTGCTATTTTACGGCCATGCATATTAATTACCAGTTTGCCCACTTTGGTGGTACGGCTAAGAGCCAGCTCGCGTTAATTATCTCTGTGCAGCTTCGACTGACTGTTTAGTTTTATATTTCTGTTTCTATTTTGAGTTACAGCCAAATGTATTAGCTGAGGTTGTAAGCACCAGGAATGCAAAAAAATGCCGACTTAAAATACTTTCCTAAGTTGAATTAAAGGGTCTCTTTACCCTTTACACGTATTATTATTGACACAGTTTTAAACTTAACGAATGGTAGCTGCACAGTTCAAGTAAAGATCTAACCAACAAAGTAACTTTAATTTAGCTATAATCCTACAAAACAAAGCTATAAATCATGACTGACAAATTTACGGACGCATGCGTTTCGCAGATGAAACAAAGCAAGAGGTATAGTAGGGAATATGATGTTCCTTAACTGTAAGGATTGTTTTGCTGCATCTATCCATGCTTGAAGCGAGCTGACTAATAAGCTTTGTGCACTTCTCAGTAAGTACATATTTCAGTTGATAGCCGTTTGTAGCAGACGTGAGCTCGCCGTATAACGTCTCCCAAAAGTATACACTCACGTTTGTGAAAATTGCAACACCAAGAAGGAATCGTCATAATTGAATGCAATTTAATACACAGCTGAGTGGTAGTGGTACAAATAAATGATTAAATGTTCAAAGCAAACAAACAAGAACAAGAGATCAGAATCAGTATTTTGTGTGGCCACCACGCGCCGCAATAAGTGCTGCTACACGACGTGGCATGGAGTCAAACAAAGTTTGAATGTCTGACTGAGGAAGAGCATTCCATATCGTTTGTACGCGTACCCAAAGTTCGTCTGCAGACGCAACAGGACGAGGATCACGAGCAAGACGCCGACCAATGACATCCCACACATGTTCAATTGGCGACATATCCGGGGAACACGCAGGCCAAGGAAGAAGCTGTAC
>KK117675.1:120349-166966 GCA_000611955.2 Stegodyphus mimosarum
GCGCGTTTTAACGGAATTAACTCTAACCATTTGCTAAAATGATCCACTATAACTAAAAGATATCGGCTTTTATTAACTTTACTTCGAGGGTAAGGTCCAAGTAAATCGATGCCTATTATTTGATTTGGGAATTCTGATTTAATACTATTTAGGAACCCGGCCGGGCGGAAATTAACATAATTATTTAATTGACATGTTGGGCACGACTGGACATACGCCCTAGTAAACTTTTGGAGTTCTGGAAAGAAAACTGCCTCGCGAACTCTCTGATCAGTTTTTCTTATACCTAAATGAGCCGAAATGGCACATTTAGGTATAAGAAACAACATGCAACTCTTCTAATACATTCAACCTCATGCTAGCTGGGATAACCGGTCTATATTCATGATTCTCATTAGTAGCTTTCGTATAGAATAACAGTCCGTCAATTAATTCGTAATTTTCGGCCCTATTTCTTATCGGCACAATATCCGGATGATTGAAATTCTCAGGGTCGGCCAAATAATTGTATATATTTTTGAACTCCGGATCTTTTTTGAGTTCGGCTATTACTGTTTCACGAGAATCTAATACTTTGGATGTTAACATGGCTATCTTAATTACACTTCCATTTTCATCTAAGTTAATTCTGCTTAAAGCATCTGCCACAACATTTTCCTTTCCCGGCGTATGTTTAATTATTAGGTTATATTCCTGTAATTTGAGAGCCCACCTTATTAATCTGGGTGATAAATTTTTTCCAGAATAGAGTCTAGTGACCGCCGCGTGGTCGGTATATACAGTTACTGGAGAACTTCCAAAGAACACACGAAATTTCTGTACTGATGCTAACACTGCGAGAGTTTCTCTCTCTGTTGCGGAATAGTTTCTTTGGGTTTCATTTAATGTTCGGCTGAAAAAAGCCACGGGCTGACCATTTTGGGAAAGCACTGCACCAATCGCGAAATCTGAAGCGTCCGCTGAAATCTCTAATCCCTTATCCCCTTCTGGAAATTTTAAGACGGGAGCTTGAGTCAATGCGTCTTTCAATTTTTGAAACGCCAAGTTGGCTTCTGCTGACCACGAAAACCTAGCTTTTTTTCTTTTCAACTTTAGCAGTGGCTCAGCTATTTTTGCAAAGTCTTTAATGAAAGCCCGGTAATATGAACACATCCCGAGAAACGACGATAATTTCTTCGCTGTTTTAGGAACAGGATAATTTCTAATGGCTACTATTTTTGACTGATCCGTTTCGATTCCCTTTTGGGAAATTTTAAATCCTAAATAACGTAACTCTTTTGCGGCAAATTTACATTTAGACGCATTTATCTTTAAACCAGCTTCGTTTAACAATGAAAATACTTTTCTTAAATCTTGTAAGTGTTGTTCTAGAGTACTACTCGTAATTATAATATCGTCTAAATATATGAAAGTGCTTTTACCAAGGACTGGTCTTAAGACGATGTCCATACATCTTTGGAACGTTGCCGGCGCGCCGGATAATCCGAACGGCATTCTAAGAAATGCGTACGTACCAGATTTCGTTATGAACGCGGTTTTGTGTACGTCCTCGGGTTTTACCCCAATCTGAAAATAGCCACTCGTGAGATCTAATGTAGTCATGTATTTTGTAGACGAAATATTTCGAATAATTTCTTCAATTATCGGCAACGGATATACAGGATATTTTGTAACTGAATTTAACTTGCGATAATCTATAGCAAAACGCCACCGCTTCGGGTGCGTAATCGGGTAATCATTATTTTTCTTACACAGGACAACGGGGCTAGCATAACTGCTAGAAATTGGCGTGATGATTTTATTCTTTAACATCTCTTTAATATGATGTTCAATTATTTCTTCTTTTGTCCTATCATATCTATATGGCTTTTGCCTAACTGGCTGAGCGTCCCCCGTGTCAATGTCGTGGTTCACCACCTGCGTAAAGCCTGGTACATCACTAAATAAATTCGCAAAGTGACTTACCAGACCTTGGATTTTCTCTTTTTCCTCTGCTTGTAAATGTTCCAAGTCCAGCTGCGGGGGCTTATCATTCTTCGCTTCAATTGGCTTCATATTTAATGTTAGTTCTCCCCCCTTGAAATCAATTTTTGCTTCTGCCAAACTAAAAAAGTCCACACCTAGAATAATACAAGTCTGCAGGTTACGCACAATATAAAACAGGATTCTTACCTGTTCGTTGTTGATACGCACGAACAATGGTACTTTTCCTAAACAGCTACATTTTTCTCCTTGGGCCGCTATGACATCCGTGTCTCTTGCACTAAAAATTCTGTAACGTCGAAAGTGCTTCTTAAAGAATCTTTCCGATACGAAGCTGCTTTGGGCTCCTGTATCCAAGAGGGCTGTCGCCGGTATGTTGTTGATTAGAACTTCAATCTTCGGCAAACTCAAATTCTTAACGACCACGGTGTTTAAATTGATTTTGGAAGGGTTTTGCGCTGCTTCGGACTTCTTCACCTTCCTCGAAGAAATCCCTCTTAGTTTAAATTCTTTTTCTTCTGGTTGCCCTCGGAATCTTTGCTTGTTCTTCTATTAAATTCCCTTCGTTCGCCGCTCGCTTTAGGAGACACATCTTTCTTCGGCCATTGCTTCGCCTTATTCCCGTAACTTTGATTTTGCTTTTGCTGCGGTCTTGGCGAACTCCACTGACTTCTTCGCTCAAATTGGCGTCGTCGTTCGTTGTCGGCTGTTCTTCGGCTTTCAAATTGTACCGCGAGCTCAAATAATCTGTCTAATGTTGTTGGATTTCTTAGTTCGATGAAATCTTGAACTTGGGGCAGTAGCCTAGGAAGTATAACTTGAATAATTTCAGGATCCGGGCGACTTCCATACAAAAGCTTGAAAACTTGAATTTTCCTCAAAATAAAATTAGACAAATCTTCTATTCTTTCTTGGTATCGGCTAAACAGTTCAGCTTCCAATCTGGCTCGATCTCGCACCACGGGAAATGCTTTCACTAGAGAATTCTTGAAATTTTCATACGTGTATGTGGGGCTTCCTGGTTCCCCCAAGAGATTCTTTCCGATGCACTTGAACCAACTTAGCGCTTGGCCCTTCAAAGCGCTGGTAGCAAGAGCGACTTTCTGAAATTCGTGGACTGGATATAGCATGAAGTGGGAGTCTAGCTTTTCCAGGAAATTGATTACGGCTGTCTTGCCGTCAAAACTTGCCGCTGGCTTCATGGCTGCTCGCATGGTTTGTACGATGTAGCCGAATCCTTCTATGCCAGGAGGTGCTATCTCAGGATTCTGGACAGGTACAGCAGGTGTCTCAGGTTCGTCTTCTTGTTGTTGAGGCCATCCTCTTCTTTTTGTGCGGGCGCCACTATCAGGACTTAGTGTTCTGTGTGTATTCTTTGAGAACATGGTAAATTCTGTAAAGGGTTCTTATCCTTACGTTCTAAGTCCTGAACTGGAACAGGGAGCGGAAGGTACGCTATGTTCTGATGTAACTGCTGGGCTGGAGAATAACTGCACGTGAAGGGATTTGAAATCCTCTTTTATTCAATCACTATTAAATACAAACCTCCCAATTCGGGAGAGATACAGAACGTAACAGACCACACTTTGGTCGAACTTAACAATCAAATAAATTTAAATAAATTAAAATAGAACTTAAATTAAACTTTGCTTCGCAGAGCAATTCGCGGAAGTTGGCCTCTATCTAAAAGGGTGCGTAGCAAGGTATACTAAATACTACCGCACTTTAATTTATTTTACAATGCAATCACGTAGTAAGCACTATGGCTTATAAATTTAAACTGCTAGCTGGTCAGGCGAACGTTGAGCAGCGTGACCGTGATCTGAGGCAAAGCTCTCACACACCGAGAGGTTTCTACCTCTGGCTTAAATAGTGCTTGGCTGAACTTCAAAAATTAGCATAAGCTAAAAACGCGCGCTTCTTCTGACAGGAAGTTGAAGCAGAGAGGAGATAGAAAAGATTTAAATTAAAATAAACTTGGTTAGTTTAACTAAAACCTTACAAGGTCATGAAGGAGAAACTTAATTTCAGCACCTTTTAGAGCAATAACTCTAAGAGATGCTAAGCTAAGATATGGCGTTTTCTTTTTGGCTGACTCTAACTCTTCATGTTCCGAAAAATATAAAACGAGGCTTACATATCTAAGTTGTAGAAAATAAATAAACAAATATATAATAGCATTGCAAAGACAAAAAATAAAAAAATAGAAAGTAAAAGGAAAAAAGTAAGAAATAAAATAATAAAACCAAGAGAACTTAATAATATAAACTGAGAATGGATTTCCTAAAAGCAGAAATTGCCACTTTAGTCCGTAAAAGCTTTGAAAAATTGCTGGCCAAGATGCAGACAGGTGCTCCAAAGTGGCCTAAAATATCGTCTTCTGCTGGACATGATGAGTGCACTCAAGACGAATATCATTGATATCTTCATTGTTGCTACCGTAACTGCACAAAACGTGTGAAACAAGTCGCTTTAAATATCTCTTATAAATTACCAAATTGCTTTAAGTATCTCTTAAAAAATTACCAAATCGCTTTAATTACCTCTTAAAATTACCATATGCAGTTAAAAATTGAGTTAATTCAAAACCTGTTGAAAAATGATGAAATTTTATTCCGTGAAATTTGTAGGAAAAAAACCTTTTGGTCAATTGTGCTTTGAGTGAGGCCCTATATTCTCTGTTTTCTAAATACAGAATGCATCCTTTCTATAAAAGCATTTCCAGTGAAAAAGAGGAACACGAAGATTTAAAGCAATGTGAAGTTTCGTGGCTCAATTGCTAGAGAATCAGTCATCTCATTCCTAAAATTTCCAGTGTCCACAAATGTAAGCAAAATGAATGTCAATATCAATATCTTACAAGGTCATAATAACAACCTGAATTTCCCCAGAAAGTTTCTCAGAAAAACTAATTTTCTTTAATAATTTTAAGGAAGAAAAAGGATCACTATATATTGAAACACGCATTGATCTCAAACCACTACAAGGAGTTTTTTTAATCTGTTTCACAGGAAGATTTAAGCATAGCAACGCAGTCTGTAAAACAGAGCACTCATCACTAATTCTGTGTTGTTTGAAGCCTCTGTCTTGCTTATCTTCATAAACAAAAAAAAAATAGTCTACTGTACCCATTAATAATTCTTAAAAGAAATCTTAAAAGAAAATTTGAATTTTCCTTAGAAGCATACAGTTTACTTTGAGTAAAGAACTATTTCTTGCCTATAGATGACATTAATAATATCTGTTTTAACTCCGTAAGTGGTTTGAGATCATTTAAGTAACCCTGATAGTACTTTTTCATATTTACATGAGAAATGGGAAATATGATACTTCCACTGAAATTTGTTATTAGGTGTTTAGTCAGAGCTTGGCTTGTGTACAGTTGCTTGTGTGGCATAGGGACACTTAAAATACTAGTTTGATGAAAGGCCTCTCGAAAGGTTTAGCAGTGAAAAGAGGGGTCGGAAAGATTCGGATCCGTATGTCTGGGATATTTTCCATCAAGCGTCGGGCGAACCCACCCATTTCTTACCAGTTTAATTTGGTCGGCTTCCGTGGTGCAGAGTGGGCTACATTTTTGGTGATGAGATGTCTAAATTGTAAGGTTCTATTTAGTTTTACTAATGAAATATTTTAATTTGTGAGCTTTTTCTGAATTCTCTTATTCCCCTCGCATTTTCTCGACAGATATGAATGAAGTACGTAGACGAAAGTATTTAACTATTGGAACGTAAAGGTTAGACAAAGCGTGTTTTCGCTAGTGAAAGCGCACATTTTCTAGGTAATCTTAATACCGGCTACGCATTTTCGCCACCGAGTTAGTATCCTCTCAGTGTAGGTTTTCTGAGTCAGCCTGCTAGATTAAATTGAATTGTGTAGTCTTTCACTGCAACTTTGTTTTTTTTATTTATTGTTAAATTAACTCTTAAGTTCTCACTGCAAAAGGCTAGTGCTGTTTTTGTACGCACGTAAGGTCCTACCTTCTGTTAAACAGTTTGTGATAAATAAGAGGGTCTTTACCCCCTTCCTCTGGCGGTGCTCATCTTCGCGAATGTGCGAGAATTCTCGAGGTTTAACACTTAAGTAGATCTAGTTACCATTTTATGATAGCAAAACGTACCAGATCTCACAAAATTACCTGTAGGTTTTGTACATTTTCAATGAATATTTCAAGTTGTGAATGCCAACTATTTGGAACAAGAAGAACGACAGAATTTAGATTGAAATCTTGCCTAGTTTTATTCTGACTTTAACGTGACTTTCTTCTTTCATGCTACTGTTGTGTGCTACGAATTCGCAAAGATGTCCTTAAATAACTAGGTCAGATGAATGCTGAATAAACTGTTGCTGAATAAAGCTGTTGCCTTATACAAATAATAGGTTTTTCAGGCAAAATAAACAGGTCTAAATAAACCAGGGGAAAAAATAAGGCCCTGTTTCATAAATTCCTTCTCTGATCTTTGTATTTTATCTTTCTTTCTTTTTTTAATTCCCCGTGCGAATAAAGGAAGTATTGTAATCACGAAAAATTCCGGGTATCAAATTTCAATGAAAATATCCGTTTTGACCTCTATCGAATGCAATTTAACGATATTTTGCATGACATCTGTTATGTAAAGAGAGAATAAAGGACACGTTTACTCCAAACGGAATATAAAGTTGATTCAAAATGGATTCAGAAGAGATTTTTTTCGTGACGTCCTTATGTACGTACGTATGCATGTATGTATCTCGCATAACTCAAAAAAGAGTAGCCTCAGAACCTTGTATATAAGACTGCTATAACATGAAGTTGTGTACCGCAGTCGGTCGCACCAAAAGTATATATTTATGTATATATGTACTCACTCTGTTACTCTGCTCGGTGAGCTTAGTTTTTTTAACTTACTAAGGTTTTTTATGCCTTTAGAGTTAATCTGCATCAATAGTTGTAGAATTGTCAACAATTTAAAAGTTGTATAAGTGCGGTTAAGCCTAATTTTCTTACCATAGCAGTCATGTTTGTTTACATTTGAAACTTAGCAGAATGGAATTAAATAAATTTCTGCCCCTTCAGTGTCTTTTTGCCGAGTGGAACCAAAAGTAAACTTTCAGTTTTTTGGACCGAAAAATCTGCCTTCTTGCCTGCTGGCCGAATTGTTTGTTTTTGCGTAGAAACTAGTTAACTAGTTAGTAGTTAATTCTAAAAATTGCTTTTTTAATTGTTGTAACTTCATTTGCTGTTTTATGTTTTTCTATATTTTTCAATTTTTAATAAAGATATTTTAGTTTTTTATGTATTTTTGCCTTCTCGCGAAGTGAGAACTGAATTAATTGAATAAGACATCTATCTCTATTGAAATTCGAGGAAATAAGTTTAAATGAAATGCAACAAAAATGCGTATGATTTAATGTTCCATACAAGGAAGTCATGAAGTGTTCTCATTAGATTTATTTCCTAGTCTTTCTTCAACTACAGAAATTTTTTAATTGACAGAGGATTTACATTTTCGAAATCTTTTCCAAACTTTTTCTCAGTACGGCTAATTTTCCATTCAGAGTATCACAAATTTTCTCTTTAACTGCTTCAATGCTCTCCTTCATTTCAGGACATTCACCTATATTGGTTTCTTTATTTCAGAAGCCAACTCCTTATTTTTTATTTCAATAGCTTCCTTTCGGGCAGCAAACATATACATACTGACAGCAGTCATGTCTATCAGCTTTAGCGAGAACTATGGAAATATTTTTGGTAATAAGTGTTCAAAATGACCTCGCTTTTGACATCAGTTGTTGGGTATTATAGGTCTTTAAATAAACTAAGTGAAATAAAAAGGAAGTATTGAAAATTTTTTGAAATGGATAACAGAATTTTACTGGCAAAATGAACAGCTATTAAAAATCCAAGAAGGAAAACAAAGCAAAAACGAAATTTTCCTTAATACGCAAAACGAGTACTGCTGATTAAACAACTCGCTTATAGAGGAAAATCTTAAGCAATAATCATAGAACTCAGGAGCAAAATAGTCGCATGATTTTGTACTGAACTGACTGACTGACGCTTGTTTACAGCCTATTTATTGTTCATAAGATTGCTTCAGAAAGAGGGAAAATACTTCTGAAAACTTTGAGAACAAACAATTCTAGGGCTTCGAAATGCATTATCAATATACAGAATTAAAAGATCTACAACCTAATACATAAATACTCACAAACACAATAAGTGACCATAAATTCAAAACTAAATAAAATATAAAATCACTAAATAAATAATAATTAAAACATAAAATAAATGTTATTAGTCATTAAATAAATGTTAAAATAAAAAATGCATAAATAATTAAGTAATTAACTAAAAGCAATACACAGTACTTTAAAAATGCATAAAATATAAATAAACAAAATAACCGCAAACTTACATCATCATTATATTTTTAGTTTCAGCGCCAACATACGGGTATAAAAAGAAATTAATTTTATGGTTTTAGTATAAACGGGACGCATTGTGTGTTCAGCAAAACGCTTTTACATTGCTGTTAAAAAAGTGTATTTTTGTTGGCGCATCTGTTATGAAAATAAAAGAAGTTTTGAAATGCATATTTTCTTTTATTCTAAAATCCGATAATTAAAAAAAAACTAAAATAATAAATGAAGGAAATTCCTCAACTTAAATTTAGTAAAATAGTAGTATATATTTTCCCCATACACCAGAAAATACCCGATTTTCGGGGATTTTCAAATTATGTGTTTAGTTTAGCTTCAAAAATTTGTTGTTTTCTTTATATTTAGTTTTGATTATCATTCTAAATACTGGATTTGCGGTTTAGAAACAAAACTCATATAGAAGAAAATAGTGCACGTCATTACATAGAACAAATCATACTGCATAATACTTCTTGTAATTTGTTATTTAAAGAGAAGAATGAATTCGCTTTACGTAATTTCACGAAGAAAAGAAAATACGCTTCTTTCATTTAAAAAAAACTGAAAAATTAATATCATTGCAACATATGCCTTAAGTCCTTTATTAAAAGAAAATATTTTGATGCGTTAAATAACGTCTGTAAAGAAAGACAGAAGAAGAAAAATAGAGGAATTTATCCCTAAGAAAGGATTTCCTTGCTAAAAAAATACCCAAACGTGCTGAATAAGTTATCAATTACTCAGCTCTCGAAAATCCCATGGAAAATAAAAATTTGCGTTTCGTAAGATAGGAGATTTGCTAATACAATTCATTATCATGAAATTAGATCGTTAAAGCTAAAACAGTCATGGACGAATGCTAACTTTCTTAGTTCCATGTAATACGTAATAATAAAATATGTGTATTAAAACTGCATTTCGGTTTTCTGCATTTATCGAAGTAAGAAATACAGTGAAATAATTAAAAATATTCTTTCGGTATTTTCCTCAAAGGTTTCAGATTTGCAACCTACTTACAAAATTGCGACGAATTAAATATTGTGGTAAAGTCGGTTTTATCACACTATATTTAACACCATCACTACATTTACAAGCGGGTTTTGGACTCACAACTAGTCCATTACTGGAATAAAATTTACTTGCTGATAAAATTTACTTGCTGATAAAATTTACTTGCTGATAAAATTTACTTGCTGATAAATTTACTTGCTCGTATTTAGATTTATCGCAATCTACATCTAGATATAGGCGATTTACCGAAACTACAAACATATTATTTATTTGGGAAGGAAGAGGTTAATAAAGGCCGTTCCAAGAAAATATCATGATACAGTAGAAGTAATAAATAACGTGATAAATAAAACTATATACTTACGCTGGCGATAACAATTAATTGATCATTATAAATTTGTGTTGCACATATATGCATATTATATAATTAAATATGCAGCCAAACCCCGCCATTAGGAACTTCGAGAGACTGGAAGTTTGGATTGCTATATCCTGTATTCACTTTATCTGATCAAATATGAAAAATGGATTATCTCACAAAAACATGCAAAACTTGAATGAAGAATATACAAACTGATATGTGTGAAGAATAAACAAACAAACTGATTAACATTGACACATCTATCAAGAGAAGTGAATAATAAACACAATTTTAAAAATGTGCTATTAAGATTTAATTGCAGTTATTATTAAGAGCAGTTATTGAATTTGTTGTTTTGTTCTAAAGTAAGTACGACTATTTGTTCTAAAGTATCTCGCGAATTCATTTGAATTTATCTGAAGCATTTGAGGAGATATTATCAGATCAAGGCTACTTTAAATGACGAACAATTTTAGAAATGTTTCTTACCCATTTCTATACACTACCTTTCTTAACTTTGTCCTCATGCCTGATCTTTTTCCACACGAAGAGATTACACAGTTTTGATATTTTCGTATGGTACCTCCTGTAGGTTAGATTAAAGTGTATTTTTTGGTAAATATCTATACGACAGCATCCATTTTACATTTTTCGAATAATGTTCAACTTAATTTCATTACAGAAGCTTTGCGTTTACAGCTTGTCATGTGGATGAATATTTGACGCAGAAACAGAGTTGAGGCCACGCAGAAACAGAGCCACGTACATGTCTTATCCATTGTCCATTGAGAAAATAATCATTTCTAATGTCTGAATGCGAAACCATATTCACAGAACAGAATTTCGAGATCATTAATATTCGAATAAACAGTTGATAAGGATCACTAAAAAACGAATCTTCCGAAAAACAGCAAGCACATAAGATTCACGCCGTTTTCTTTACTTGAATAGCCAAAATTTCAAAATTTTCATCATAGCATCAGCCTTAAATAGAACTCGCTCTAGCAGCTCAAACAAGAATTTGAATGGAATCAGAGAAACCATTCCTGGTTTTGCTCAATAGTCATGTACATCATAAGGTGTCCTAAGATGTGCTTATTGTATCCTTGTTGTACCACAGTTGGATGTTACACTTATTTTGCATAGACTTTGTTTAGTGTACAGCAAAAAATGGGAGTGAAGATAAAAGAAAAAGCGTAAAGGTGTTTGCCTTTAGAAGGAGGAGATATAGGAATCCTAATATCCTAAAGGCAGATCATACTAATAGTCAGTTATTTTTTACCCAGAACTTATTCTATAAAAAATATGGAAAATACAAAACTGTTTCAATCGCAGATATCATTACAGTTCGTTAAATCTAGTTTTCATACACTTCATGCATACATATTTAAAATATAGGGTGAATTTTAAACATATTATTTTTTATTTCTTACACAATTTATATATATATTAATATATTAATAATTGTTAATTACTAAATTATTGATTTCCTTTATACATTTGACTAAGAGCCCCAATAACTTATTAAGATTAAAATAGATATACAAATAAAACTTATCCTAATCCTCAGGCCTAAATTTCCGAATAAATATTCAAATTTTAAATATAAGATCCTAAATAGCATGTTAAATATGAAATTTACAATCACAAAACAAATCACTTAGTTTTACATAATCATCACTTCTTGGTAGTAGGAGGTGAAGAATACTTACATTGAGCAGACTACGGAATACACCATGCTGAAGGTTTAATTTCTCAGAATCGGACTACAAAAGTAATGAAACCTGTCTTGAGCATAGGACACTTACAGCATTTAACGTAGTTCAAAACAATTCGTAACGTTCAGCCATTTGTTTTATCTCTAAATATCAGTTCCGAAGAGATTTTTTATAACACTTCGAACAACAAGATCACAATGCCGGGATAGCTGCACATCATCACTTAGAGACAGAAGCCGATTGTCTACGGGTCCAGAAAAATCTATTTATGCTTCAGGAACAGGAATACTCGCCGGAAGAAGAGTACAGATAGTCGTATTTTCTTCTCAGACCATTTTACGAGTTAATTTAATTTTTCTTTATCATACGCTTAAATCATTCAGTACAAATGACCACCTTCCATGAGGCCAGAACTTGTTTCTTAAGTTTTCTTCTATCTGATACGTCAATCCTCATCATATCATCATCACCTCGCCTAATTATCAATTATACAACCTTTTCTCAGTCAGTTGTAACTGCGTAAAAATTAGAGTAGGCACCTCATCAAAAGCTTGAGAAAATCTCGGGGTAATTTTTCTCTTCCTGAGAAAATATCAAAAAACATCAAGCCTCGATAAAACGTTCCTTATGATGAACAATACATTTGTCTATATCTTCTATACGAAACATAAAAATGAACGGTGCCTAACGTTAAGTCAAGACTTATTTTACAAAAGCTGCCTCCTATGCAGAAACAATCTAACCTTCCCTTCAAGGTCTCCAAATCACAGCCGTAAGAAGTCTTTACCAAAACGCCGTTTCCTCAGATTGCCCAGTGGCTAGGTTCTCATTAAGGAAATGGAAAAGAATCACACTGTCTTACTAATACTCAAGATCTTAAATGGGAAATTTTCTCTAATAAAAACTTCAGGATTTTTAGTTGAAACTATGCCTTGTTTTACCCACAATTCATGTAGTTATCCTGAGTTAGTATGCTTCTTGTGGAGCTGCATACTTCCTTTTTTAAAAATCTGGATTGATTCAAGCGTCGTGGTTAATACTTTGTTGACTGTCCATTGACTTCCAGTCACATCATCTATGTTTTCATTCAATGTGAGCCGCTGCAGGGTAAAGTTCATTATATTTTTTCAGATGATATTTAGTGGTCGCCGTTAATAGAAACGGACTGATATTTATTTCAAATAAAAGTTTATTGAACCTATATAAGACAGGAGAAATGGCTTAGTCAGTGGGAAAGTAGGAGAATAGACACATAATTGCATTTCCATCGTTTTCATGTATGAGAATCTGTAAAAAGGCTTGCTTTATATCCGTGGTGAAAGGCTATTGGATTGAACCTGAACCTTAACAAAATTTTGAATATTTTTGGGCATAAATTTGGCCCAACATGTAGACAGTCCTTTAAGAACATGGAGTCTAGAGCATACGATCATGCATCATAAACAATATATAATTTGCTCGTGGTTCGATCCTCTTGTATAACTTCCCTAAGTGGTAAATAAAGTACGACTTCTCTTCATTTGAACAATCTGTAAGTGTTTCGATAATATTTTTTAAGCGAATGGCGTGCACTTGCCTTTTTTCAACATTGCCCAATCCTAAGGCCAGAAGTGATGGCCATTTCATTATGCAGGCGCCTAATAGGCGGCCACCGTGAGCTCCTGAGACGAGATAGACAATTTTACATACATGTCTTCTCCGGGCCTTCGGTATCACAGTTAGCTCCCCTAACCACTATACCGTCTGGGCGGCATCGATAATTTTTTGTTATAACTGATCTAATACATTTCCATATTTGAAAAATTGATTAAGAGTTTTTTCAAACTGTTCTTTGATTCAATATTTGTTCTGCGGTTTTCTTATCATTTAGATTTGATGGATTACGTTTTCAAGGCAATCTAACTTTATAGGAAGAATTTTCATTCTCTATAGTTGATACAAAATGTTTGATGACTTCATATTCCTTTGAATCGAAGTTTTCTTATTATTAAAAAGTCCAGAATTCCCCAAAATTTTGTTATTTGTTCCGAAACAGAATCTTTTCCACAGCTATACTAGAAGTTAAACAGACGTAATCGTCACTTTTTCGACCTTATACGCACCAGCCGAATAACGTTTTCAGTAGCTGTCAAATGTTTGTCTAAACGCAAAAGCATAAGTTTCCTAGTCAATATATCATAATAAAAATCTTCCTTTATTAGAACAGTTGTTTTTCCCTTACAATGTCAAGAATTTGCGAGCTGTAAACCTTTAAATTGTTTGTTTATAATTTGTACATTTAGATTAGGACGCGGCAAACTGGAACTCTAAATTTGTCCTGTCGAAAAAGCTTCAATTTCGATTTTTGAATTCGGCGTTTTCTTGCTCTTTGATTTTATCCTAACAACGTCAAACATTTTTCTAATGTCTCATTTCCAATGTAAAATGAATACTGTCTCATTTCCAAATGTAAATAATGAAACAAACTCTGAATAACAGGAAGCTTCTACTTATCCATGATTTATTTTTCAAAAATGTACGCATACTGCCAGTGTCAAATACACATCTTATTAAAATCGAGTGGGTATGTTTTCACAGTGTTACGCACCAAGTTTTGTCCCATGAGAATGCAGACAGAACTTGCGACTCTTTGACATTTTGATTTTTTTTTCTTTTAGTTTCTTCTGAGACTGAAAACTAATGGAACGGTTATGTTTCTGTTGTATTCCGAACAAACAACATCGATTCTAGATTATTTTATGTGATGTTTCGATTTTCAGATATAAAAAACATCGTCCTTGCTTACACAGTAAATTTCTCTTCTCATCAACGGTTAATTCAGTTCTCATTCAGAGGTTCCCGTGACATGTTTTGATTTACAAACTGAGCACTCACTACCAGTTTTGTTATAACTGACTGGCCATACTCTCCTTTCCCCTCTTCTCTTTATAAACAAATGAAGTGGTTTCTGAGTAGAGAATAAACGATTGTTTCATTCACAACATTCTATTTAACGAACGAATTGCAATAACTCATCGACGTTAAAGAAGGATGACCAAAATTCATCTTACGGTTAAACCCTTTAAATTTACATCAGAAGGCAGTGTTTTTATTATTACCGGGAGAAGATAGTGTTTTTATTATCACCGGGATCAACGTAAAACTGTATCTCTGTGGTGTGACTCCTAATGATCATAGCCTCACGAAGTTTGCGAAGTTTTACAGGTCAGTGGATTTAATTACTGGGGTAAGATTTAGGAGTGCTTGCATGTTCAAATTTATAATGATATCTTTTCTGAAGAACCTGTTTTGAATTATTTCATTAACTTCGTCATGGTTCCGATACACAAAAACACTTGTATCGAGTTTGCCATCTTGCCGCATAAATACGATTTTAAATAATTAAACTACTCGATTTTTGTTAAAGATTCATTATTGTGGATTGACTTTGAAAGTGTTCCAAAAACTTGTCCAATGAGTACAATCGCCATAAAATTTAGAGATAGTTAATTTTGGAAGAAAAGTAAATTTATTATTACTTTCGTTTTTGGCATCTTTAGCTGTTTCACTAAGAATATTCATATCTTCATTATCCGAATTTCTGACGTTATAATACCTTCAATTTTTTCTTCTCTCTAAATTGCCACAGTTGGATTTCCTCTTTGTATTATAGAGAGGACCTGACTTCAAGTTCAGATTCATCCGCTTAGAGTTTCAAATCACGCTTTATTTGAGCGTCTTAATCGCTTAGTTTTGGTTTTTCAATTAACTGGTCTAAATTTCCTTCTAGTACATTTGTAGTAATGTCATCCAGACTTAACTCTGTCTCAATTTTCTTTAGTACCTTTAGACATTGCTGTTCTTAACACTTTTCGTTTGGATTTTAATTTAGCTAAAGGTTTGGTTTGGTTTATTGAGATTACGGGAAGGAACAATAGGGCTACCTGCCTAAGGGAAGGATACTTTCGTGGAAGACTTTTTAAAAGAAACTGATTCGTATGCACGTTACATATGGGGAAAACCACGAAAACGCCCATGCAGCCACCCAGTTCGAAGCGAATCCGAAGCTCGAACGAAACTACCAGTGTTCAGCGTCTTTACCGCTCGGCCGCTGGTGAGCAATTTAGCGAAAGGATCTTCTATCATTTTTTTTCTTGACAAACAGGAAACTAAGCCTCACCTTGGCTATCTTTGCACAAATCTAAAAGGCCAAAAGACATATTTTTACTCAAATTCTTGGCGGCCAGTGTACAATGACGCGAAATTTGTTTAAAAGCGAAATGAACACGAATAAAAAAAAGGTGCATAGGATGGAGAATTTTCCGTCTTTTAATTAGATATTAAATATATATATTACATATATAAAAAATATATATACTATATGCAAATGTGCATAAGGTAGGCAAAAAGCCTAAATCGGGTTGTAAACTTAAAAGCGAAACTCTATCGTTCCATCGAATATTTTTAACATTCAAATTATATTGCATACTGTAGTCCTAATTCTAAAATCTAAAATTCTAAAAGACAAAATCATCAATTTCTACATAGTCACGTGTTCAGAAGCGAAAGCGGCTAGTTAATCAAACAAATGGACATGTCGCTATCTTTTGGCAACATCATAAATATTTCTCAACAGCCGTGAAACATTTAAGAAGAAAGGCCTCCTTACCGCACCATGAAAAGTAATCACAGAGTCTTGTCAGTCTTCTAAGTGCTTTCTCCAAGATTACGGAACGTGTTATCCTCAGCATCCTCATTAACAAGTACAATAACCTTAATTTTCTCCCGCTATAGCAGTTCGGTTTTCGGACGAAACATAGTGCCCCTCATCAACTTCTTAAAGTAGTCAACGCCTTCATTGTGGGTATTAATGCCAAGATCCACACAGGCCTTCCTTGACATTCCAAAGGCATTTGACTGCGTCTGGCACCAGGGACTCCTTTATAAACTCATCCAGCATTATTTCGCGGATTTTGTCATCCATCTCATAGACTCTTTTCTCACTAACCGGAACCATAAGATACAAGTGGAGAGCACCTACTCTTCTAGTCGCTGCATTCAAGCCGGCGTTCCACAGGGAATGTGCTTGGGCCCATCCTTTTCAATCTCTACACTCATGACATCCCTCACGATCCCACGACGCAGCTCATTCTTTTTGCGGATGATACTGCTATCTTGACTCAAGCAACCAACTTCAAATACGTTATAACTCTCCTTCAAAGCTACTTTCTTACTCTTGAAAAGTGGTATACCAAATGAGGCATTTATGCTAACACATAAATATCTGCCGCAATTATCTTTCGAAAAGGAAATCCCAATAGAACTCTTGACGCCCTTCACCTCTGGCGAACAAATAGAATGAACTAGCAACACTACTTATCTTGGAGTAAATTACGACAGGACAGGAAACCACGAAATAAGCAGCTGCACCGTCATGAAGATTTCTCAGCTTAGTTGCTTATTACGTGGGGCCATCCACTATCTGCCCTTTATTATAAATTTTTCAACATTTACAAAATAAGGACACTATTACATAATTTAGTTACATAATAATATCAATAACATAACGTAACAATATAACGTAGCAATAGAACACAAGTAACAAAATAGTTATTTTGCCAACATTTTGATAATACAGCAATTAATTTTGATTAAGGAAGTATATAATAATATTTTATTACATGATGATATAACAAAGTAATAGTATTTATGTTGCCTTCAAATTGTGGCAGTTTATCGAAAAATAGTTTATTAGATTTTGGAGCTTTTGTCTGAGCATGTTACTTTTTAGTAGTTGTTTGAACCACAGTTTGGCATTTTCTGATGTATATGTTGTTGAAAATGTAAATCTTTGGTTATATAGCAAGTAAATCGCGACAGCAAGCTCACTTTAAAAAATCAATTCGAAACATTTTATGAAAAAATTAATTATACTATTCGCAATATGTTCCCTCTTCTTAGACTCGGTCTTCTTAGACGCCGCAACAACCTCTTCATTAAAAACAAAGTTATATTGTACAAGTCTATCCTTCGCCCCGCTCTCCTCTATGCATTTTCTATTTGGTACCAAGCTACTTAATCCAAACTTCACCAGCTACAGATTCTTTAAAACAAGACTCTCCAAATGATCGTTAACATTCCTAGGTATAGCAGGAACTCGGTCATCCAACACGACCTTAAAATTCAATGTATCAATGACTATATTAGAAACAACGCCACAAAGTTCCGCTTTTCAGACAAAACCATCAAAAAGATCATTTGAAAGAAAAGCTGAAAGATTACAAAAAGAAAAAACCGTGAATGATATTCATTTTCATTTTAAACTGTGTTATTATCATTTAATAATTATACAAAATGCTTACCATTTCTTATTACTGATTATAATGATATATTCTATGATAAGATAAAACTTATCATAGAGTGTATTGTTAGAAATCACTTAATAATTACTTTTAAGGAATTAAATTATCTATGTAAATAATACTTCAGTAATATAAATTTCGTATAAGTTACGTTTTAATGGTCTGAAAACTTCCCACGAAAGTAATCAGATTCTTAAATTTTGTATGAAGTATTGTTGTCATATTAAAGTAAATATTTCTTTTATTATTTTCATAAAGTTTTATTGTCGTTTAAGTAAAAAATTGTGAACTATTTTTAAAATATTTTCAAGCGAAATTTACTACTGAATAGTTTCACTATAAAGTAAGAATACGTAATATAGAGTATAACTTCAGATGCAATGTAGAGTATGTAGAGTATAATCAGAGTATAAACTTCTTTAATTCAAAAATCATTCCATTACAAATAACATTAAGACTGACTGAATATTTCTGATTTATCAAAAATATTCAGTCAGTGTTTCTGTTTTTTTAATGTTCGGCATAGTATACGTTTCCACAGTTTTAAATAATAATAATATGGCTTGTAATTATATATAAAAATTCTGGATTAGGACAAAAATGAGCGTTTTCAGAGTTTTTAATTAGTATCTCGGCTGATCAAAGTCGTACGAAGATAAAAATGGCCGAAATGGATTCTTACGAATTTTTGGAATCCAGAGACACCTTTATGGAAACTGAACTCCCCGCTTTTACGGAGGTGATAATACCACAAACATACAAATATGCAGACTCGCATAGATTTTAATGGTATAGATCATGATATTTGAAAATCGTGAGCAGATCAGTTACAAAAAAAAATAAAATTAGCTTTTTGTAATTCCATGTATTTTCACAGTCATACTGCACAAGACATTATCGAAAGATACTTTGGCGAATGATGCGTATTTTATTGTCTAATATAAGACAAGATTTTCTGCTGGAAGATTTTCTGCGTGGCCAGTTTGTGCACGATTCCGCAAGGATTGCTATTGCTAGTACAAAAAATGCGCGAGCTATTGACATTGGCTTCTAGAATTGCTTTTGTATACGTAGCCCGTGCTTGTCGGAATGCAGTTAGCAACCTTTCTGTTTCTGTGCCATCCTCAGCCATTCAGAGACGGCGACGCAGGGCTCTACACCTTTGGCGCATTTGTCTCAGCTACCCAGTCCACCATGTAATGCCTTGCAGTTTCTTGGCAGTCCTAATTGGTAGAATTCGCTCGCAAGTGTGCCTGAGAGTGGTGAGAAGATTATCTGTGTAGGTATTCATATCGTACTGGTCATTATGCGTATTAAGCTCCTTGTGAGAGTCCTCTCTTGTGAGAGTTTCGCTGAGAGTGCGATGCAGATGCCTAATCTTGCCACCCGGAAGCTTAAACCTTTTTAATATGCTAATGCTGGTGTCTAGTTGAATGAGGAAATGGATGTAGTTATGATCGGAATTGCTTTCATCATCCATGACAGTCCAAGAGTAAATATTGTTGATAATGTCCGATGTTGAAAGGGTCAAGTCAGGCCAGCTTTTGTGATACGAGTTGTCAAATGTTGGCTGTGCACCGGGACTGTTATGCAAATGCGGGTTATTGCTTGCGATGAAGTTTTCCATTTCGTAGCCCTTAGGAGTCGTGTCTCTGTAACCCCAGATGACGTTGTGGGCGTTCAAGTCGCCCCCAATGATATGTGGCACCGTAGGACATTTCAGCCTAACGTGAGTATGTGCTCTAGTTACGTCAGTGAGGTCAGCACTAGGGGAAGAGTAAATGGAGCTTAATAAGAACTGTTGATTGTTAAAGATAACTAGTACGGAGACGAAATCTCGTTCCATTGTAACCAGGAAAGGTGTCCAGGTAGGGTTACAGCAGGCAATGGCTGCTCTGGGTGCTTGTTGTGCTGTGGATTTCCTTTGGAAGATCTTCCATGCCAGGGGCAGACTTGCCACCTGGCCTTCACGGCAGTATGGCTCCTGGATTAGAAGGAAGTCTAAGTTATGTTGTATTGCATGCTGTATGGCTTGGGTTGAGGCAGCTTCCGCTCTCTGAAAATTAATTTGAGCGCATCGTATGGGTGTCTGGTGGTGGGTGGTTTCCACTCTTGTTTCTGGTCAATCTTCAGTGGGTGGATTTTGCGTGCTGTGTGGCGTCCATACTGAAGCGGAGGTACTTGTTAGTGGTGCATTATTCATAGATTGTGCTTCGTCGGATTCGTTCAACATACCGTGCATAGGTTGGGCATCGGATGTCGTATGCTGGATGGTTGCAGGACATTGCACCATGTGTTCGGTAATTTGTATCTGCGCTATCTATTATCTGTATCTTGATACAGGTGGGCTGGCGTGCATGGCAGTCCTTGATGCTGTGGTTTCCCGAACAAAAGGCGCAGTAGATTTTATTCGTAGAGCTCTGTTATTATCCTACCTTGTTGCCATGATTTATTATGTGTTGCCTGAATTAGCCTGACCGTGCGTGGGGAATAGCAAGTCTTCAACACCCCCCGATAGTGTTTAAGTAAACTAAACCGTAATAAATTACTCCCCAATAAATTAGCTATCCATAGATAGCATACTCGCACGATGTCGCCCATAATATTATAACTATGTCGAAGATCACCAAGAATACTGCTTAGTGTATATTGCTACATTATTTAGTGCCAAAGTGTTAAATTGTACAAATGACAATGTCATAGTGTGGTAATACAGTGCGCAAGTGTTTGCTATAGTGTTCCGCGTAATCAGTGTTTAGCACACAGCCCAAGTGTCTCTAAAAGTGCTCTGTAATCAAGTGTATAAGTGCTTACAACAGTGTTCTGTCCAATCGTTGTTTAGCACACAGCTCAGGTGTTTATAATAGTGTTCTAAATGACAAATTGATAATAATATATTTTCTCCTGCAACTTAACAATTGATGAAATATGCAAAAAGGTAACAACGCCATCTTAGCAACGGACCTCGACCTTACAAATCCAGTCAAGAGTGACACCCTAAGCTACTCAGAGAAGATTCATTCACTTGCAGACGAGGCTCTGCGCATTAGCAAAACAAAGTGCGGCAAACCAGCAGTACTTTCAGCTGATCTACGAGACCAATTAAGGTTTACAATAGAAGCACTCACACAGCTCGCCTTACAGGGTCCAGACAGCGATAACCCTCGGTGTACTACTGAAATAGGTGTGAACACAGAGGAAGAAGTTCTCACAGCACCGATTGCCATGCAGACGGCAACCCCAACAGCGCACGCGTTAAATCTTACGCACAAGTTGACGCCCCGAAACGGAAGCATACTATTCTCATTTATCCAAGAGAGAATTCAGCAACCTCCAGCAAGGACCTGAAAACAGTCCTCAACGAGAAGTTTCCAGCTGGGAGTCAAAATTAGCACTATCCGGAACCTGCAGAAGGGAGGATTAGCGGTAGACTGCGTTACCAAAGAGGACGCAGCGATATTAGTCAACACCCTACAGAGTAAACAAGGGCGAAATCTGGTCAAGACCAGACAACCACAGACCAGATTACCGAGAGTGGCCATACACAGTGTGTCACCTGATGTCCAGCCAGAGGAATTGGAAAAAGTGCTCAGCTCTGAGTACCATCTATACAAAGCATCAGCAAAGATCCTCTACCGCCTCAAAGACAGAGGAAATGCTGTTAAATGCTGGAGTGCCAGCCGGCAGCTTACCGAAGTTTCGAAACCAGTCAGCAAGCGCCGTAGCTCAGCAACTCTGTACAGAACGGGGGACAAGTGTCGCAGTTTACTATGCCCAAACACCTTCACAAAGGTGGCCTGTTCGCCCGTCGTCCTGAACGCTGCATTCGTTTGAAAGCTTGCCATTAGCGCCATGGTTTAGATTGGTGCAAGGAGCACACAAAAAGCGGATTTTCCATCAATGGAGTCATGCCCTCTTTACGGATGAGAGTCATTTCAGTGCCACAAGCGATTCTCAACGCCAACTGATCTGGAGAGAGGTCGGGACACGGTTTCATCCCAGTAATATCACGGAAAGAGACCATTACGATGGTCTTGGAGTTCTCGTCTGGGAAGGCATTATGCTGAAAGGGTGAATAGAGCTCCACGTTTTCGACAAATGTTCTGTAACCGGAAATCGCTATTGTCAGGAGGTAATCCTTCCCCATGTGCGTCTGTTCCGAGATGCCATTGCAGCAGACTTCGTTTTTATTGATGAATGCACGGTCACAACGGACTCCTGCCGTTCAGAAGCTACTGGAAAGTGAAGATATCACTCGAGTGAATTGGCCGGCGTACTCTTGTACTCTTCCTCTTGTACAGACAATCATGTGTAACAATACTATTCCTGATTTAAACCCCATATGACATGTATCGGAGGCTTTAGGGAGACGTCTTGCGGCACGATTTCATCCTCCGGGGAACACCCAACAACTGCAAAAGACGCTGATTGAGGAATGGGCACTCTTACCTCAAGATCTATTGGGAAATCCGGTGCTGAGTATGGAGAGACGGTGCGACGTAACCATTGGAGTATGGGAAGGGTATATCTTATACTGAGGAGCATCTGCTTGTTATTCTTCCTCTGTAAGGTATTTCTCCCGCTTTCTTCGCACGCCTTCGTGGTTTAGTGGTCAGCACGCTCGACGCGTAACCGAGAGGTCCGTGGTTCGATTCCCGGCGAAGGAGTTGCTCATTTTTCATCTCTCCTGCTTATAAATAACCTAATGGCTCTACACTGGCGCCCGAACTAAAAAGGTGGTGGATGATGATTCTCCACCACCGGGATTTGGCGAATGGGTACTCAAAACCCCTGTTGCCCTTTAAAAGAGGAAGTACATAAGGTATTTCTCCCGCCTCTTCGTGGTGTAGTGGTCAGCACGCTCGGCGTGTAACCCAGAGGTCCGTGCTTCAATTTCCGGGGAAGGCGTTGCTCAATTTTCATGTCTCCTGCTTTACAAAAAATACCTTATGACTCTACACCTCTTGTACAGACAATCATGTGTAACGATATTATGTCTTCAATAAAGCCTTTTTTTATTCCATACTGTGTGCAATGTTTTCAGTTTTGCGCAATTATGCTTTCGTCATCGTTTAAGTACAAAATTCTGTCTCTCATTTCTGAATTTTATGTCTCTCAGACAATTTCTTGTGGAGTTATGGCAATAAGAGTACCTGTTGCTTAAGGTTTGCACACCAGCGTACATTTAACATATAGATTTTTCATTGTTTCATTTTTTTCAATAATACATCACTGTAACATTTAGTGGCAACAGTTTGGAAAACAATTCAGATATAAAAGTGAGGCGGATAAGAAGCGAGTTTCAATTATAATAGCGCTTCTGATGCTAAAAAAACAGAAAAGCCTTGTTTAGTTCAAAGAATGAAGGAGACAAGAATTTTTATTGTTAACAAACAATTAATTTTTACGTCTTAGAATAAATACCATTACCAAATTCAATCGAGTCAGTTTACTGTGAAATACAACCACCATATTTCTTCTTATTCAATCTCCTTTGCTATTTTATTCCTAGTTTGAGTTTTATTCCCAAATAGCAAAATCGCAGCAAAGAATGCAGTTTTTCTTTCAGTTTCTGGAGAAAATATGCAGTTTTAAACAGACTAGAATAAGAAACTAACTTTTATTTAGAAAAGGTACAGTGATATAATAACGAGAAGGAAAATTCTAGTAAAAATAATGCAAAAGTACTGGCTAGAAAATGCATGAGTTTTACATCGTCGGTTTGTTCGGTTTTTAAATTTTTCTTTAAATACTTTAACCACTCACACGAACATTACGAAATTGAAGTTTAAAGCGTAATGAGTTGATGATTAATATTCTTTAAAATGTTCCATTTTTTAACTATGTCCTCCAAATAAGAGCATACTTGAAATATTCGATTCGACAGTCGGATATTTTTGTTTCGCATTCTTAACATTTTACTTTGAATTTTGAGAAGAAAAGTGAAAGCGGAATGTAAAATAAAAATGAATTTTAAACAGCAGAATGTTTAACTAAATTCCTCAAATATCTAATTTTCGTATAATAATCCGTCGATAAGAACAGAAAAATTGTTTAACAAGACTAAAAAACTGTTTTACAGAATTTTTAATTCAAATACAGTAGTACATTCTATTGACATTTCAACAAAGCATTTAATTTTATTCCTACGTAAAGCGTTTGTATATTTATAAAATTAAACATATCTTTTTCAAAACAGTTTTGAACGTTAAAACTGTTTAATAAGGCGATTTACAAACGTTGATGCAAAACAATTTCAGCAAAAAAATCGTAAATATTATCTTCGAAGTGAAAAATATTATTTTGTTTCTTTACGGGGAAAGAAAATTTCTTAACAAAAAATGAAACTAAGTCTGGAAATAAAATTTAGAACATTTTTCTTTTCTGTTGAAAACTCTCCAAAGAAATAAAATGATTTAGATATCTTCATAAAGCACCATTACTAGATATTCTATGAGAGGAAATAATTCTTGTTGTATAACAATTTAAATTACAACAAAATAAATTTGGACGTTTTTTTTGGCATAAAAAAATAGCATACAGATTAAAATGTAGATGATACATTTAAACTTGCATTCTTTTTTCACATCTCGCAATAAATATTTTCTGTTTCTCTATTTTTTAAAACCTAAAAGACTTTTTCGCGTCCTGTTTTTATTCTTTTAGGTGTGCTTGGGATAGAAAAAGTTAAGTTTTCGCCTTCCATGTTCATGAAATATTTTAGTTTCATTATAAATTTTTGCAGTGCATTTTTTAGTATAAAATAAAGTGAACCATTTAAAAACATGATGTATTTTTAGTAATATTTCTATGCCTTTCTATATATACTGTTTTATGACCCCAAAAATACACAAGACAATATTCGGTGAGTTTTTCAAGGTGAAATACTTAATATCTTTTTATTTCTTGTCTTCAACGCCATTTACATATTTATTCCAGTAGTCCTGTAAAAATATCGAAAAGTTCATGTTAATAATAGAAGAAAAACATTTTGATCTCAATTCTTGTATTTTTTTCAACATATAAATTTTAAAGAAAAAAGGTTGTAACTTAACTGCTCAATAACGACAAAATCATTTTTCTAAATATATTTCTCAATTTTCTATTTTAACCTTTCAGACTTAATGTAGTAGTATGTAAAAATCATCAATTACATAAAAAAAATCTGCTTTCTCGATGCGCAATTCCATTTTTTCATAGCTTTATTTTTTATTTTTTAATTCCTTTAATATGTAACGTTCTACTCTCCTTCTGTTGTGTAGAATCTTGAGATAGTGATTGCACTGACGAAGGCTTAAAACTTCCCTTTATTAAACTCTTTAACTTATTTACAATGCGTCAACTTGACGCTCACACACTACGCCTCAACTTGGGCGGTAACTGAAACAGTAGAATCAAACTTAAAATAAGAGATATTCACAAATAGTAGAATTACCCTACAGGGCTCATATAATCCTGTAGCCCTACATCGCGCAAATGAGTCTAGTGGCAGCAAGATAATAGAGTTTAAGCCACGTCAAAACCAGCAGTAACTGCTGAACAGAAGTTTGCGTATAAGCACGCACGGCAATTTTCCAGACTCTCTTTTTTCTCTACTGGAACGTCGATATTTAACTTATTCTTACACTGGTAGAAGTTGCATTTCTTGCGCGCGTTACTAAATTTAAATATTCTGGCACTGACAATTAGGGAAATGAAGGCTTATAGGAAAGTAACTTAAAATTAAAATTAACTGGTTATTTAAAATAAATATAAATCCCTACAGATAAAGTTAAGTAAGATTCCCATATTGCCAAGTTTATGTTTTATAACTTTCTTTTGTCCAAATAAATTGTACCTTTAAAACCAATATGTTAATTTTTGAATTTGATTTGTCGGTTGTGATGAACAAAAAAGTTATTATTTTAACTGAAAAAACAAATGGTCAGAACAATTCCAAAGTGTAAAAGTTTACACAGCCTTATTAAATGAATTCATACTATATCAATCTCAGATAGGCAATGTATTATATAACTGAAATAATTTTTAGAATAAGAAAGAATCGCATAAAAATTGTAATAAAGGCATTGAAAAGGATATGGACTTTCTGTGCTATTTACTGATTGATGATTATGTCACACACAAATCTGTTACATACATATATTAGATTCCAAAGAAAGTTTGATGCTTTTTAAAATTTGAGCTTAATATGCGTTATTTAAGAAAAATTAGATAAGCTTACATTGCAATGAGAAATATAAAACAACCAGTAGACTTAATTTTGATAATAACGATGATTACGACGGTATAAATTTTGCCGGACATCTTCATGAGGACCTTTCCGCAGATCTCAAATATAATGATTAGGGAACAATTTCTATCAGCGGAACTACGAAACTGTAACCGGAATCCAGATCTGTGACTTTCAAGCAAATTACTATGAAACTCAATAAGTTAACAACTGACAATCTCGGGCTGATTTAAGTAATTGCTGTATGGACATATCATTCGTCTATTTCATCGAATTCATAAAGTCTTTGGAAGCACTAACTAAAATGAATAATGCAGAGGTAAGTCAGATGTTTTGATATGAAACCAGAAAAATAATAAATCATTCCAAAATTTTTAATAAATGAAAAGTCCTCAGTTTGAAAGCAAAGGGAATGAAATTATTTTATTGCACCTGTATTTTGATCTAGAAATCATCGATTTATGTTAAAAAAAAGTTATTCGCTTTTAATGATTTATACAGTATAGTTATTATGAAAAGTATTATTGAAATTATAAAATGTAACTAAAAGGATGGCAAAAATGTGTTCATTTCAGTTTACTTAATGATGTAAGATAATAAATCCAGCAATAATAATTATTTATTTATTTATTACGGGTTCCGTCACTGGGCACTGCATGGAAGGAGAGGAATGGCCCGTGGGAAGACTTTTGAAAGGAAACCAGCCAGTAGCCATGTTACACATGGGGAAAACCATGACTGGAACCTTGGACCGAACTACCGGTGTTCAACAGCTGTTAGCAATCGGCTGCTGGTGGGCCGCAATAATAATTATTGCGCATGGAGCTGAGTCGAAATTTATATTCAGTATCATCTATTATATCCAGTATTTGTATCTAGTATCAATTAGGTTTTTATAAAGTTTTACATATAATTCTAAAAGGTTCGGCTTTATGGTTAGATAGTAATTCTTTATCAAACATATGCAGTCTCTAGTCTTTCCCATTTTGTTACATATGCTCTGTGTTATAATGATTGTATGGTCTAATTTTGATAAGAATATTTATGTTTCTCGTGCTATTTAAATGTAGCTCCTTCAGAATCAGATGTTGAATTGAACTTTAGTTTATCACAGAAGAGGATACTCCTCACTATTTGAACTCTATCTCTTATCTTCTCACCACCAATTCATGAGATCTTCCCTTTGCTGTAGTTTAGTGAAATGTAAACTGGTGTCTTGGTATGAGAACCTTTCTCACTATCGATACACAGTTACATACAGAAATCGATCTCGAGAACCAGTTGCATTTTCTTTCTGCCATACTGCCCGACTTCGCAGCAACAGTTTCAAATTGCTAATATTCTTTGCAAGAGCTGTCAAACTTCAAACATTAAGCCAAACACGACTGTCATCCATAATTTATCAGTTCCATAATAATCTGTCCTGCTTTTAAACGGCCAGCAGCTCTGACATGTGACATAATTATAGGCATGATCACCGAGACTATCCCTATCATGTAGAGGTCGCGATTGGCGGCCACTTACATGGAGTTAAAACTGGTATAGAACTGAACTGGACGATCATTATGTCACTTCTTCAATTAAGAGGTGAGAGGTATTATTGAAATTATTTTCTATCATATTTTCAGTAATGGATGTAGTTTACTCTTTCTTAAGACTAACTGAAGATGTATCGGCTTTTTAAGATGCATCTTCTTTTGAATTATCGGTGAATATAATTTCAAGAAATAAAAATTTTTCTAATTGGAGCAGTAGCAGAATCAGAAAACAGATTTCCTTGTATTTCTTTAAGGATGTTGTATCAAGATTCTGGTTTCTTTCGTTTTTTTTCTCGTCATATCGAATAGCAGTTTTTTGTTGATTCCACCATTGCCGTTGAGTTTTCTTACAGGCTAAGGCCTTCAATTGAACAAAAGTAATTGTAGATTTTATTACGAACCAGCTATTAATTGCCAGATATGATAATATTTATTGCTGCACGATATTCATTTGTAAGAAATCTTTCTTTTCGAATTAAAACTTATCACCATTTTCATTTTAGCATTAAGTTAAAAAGAAGCTTTATACAACATTCTTCCAAAGAAAGCGGTATTTTAACTTTTCTCCGAATTTAAGAAATCGGACACGAAATGACGGTTATATATCTCTGCAGAACTCATATGTAGATGCAATAAGGAAAATTACCAGGGGAAAAAACGCCTTTGCATCGACAACTGCTTCCCTGCTTCAAAAACCATATTCTTGACACCGGTACGGTTTGAAAGAAAGCTTTATGTCCATCTAAAAATAAAACAACTTTTAAAAGTAGGATTTTCTGTTTTTATAAATAAAGTTAGTTTTCTTTTTCTTTTAATCCAAAAGTGAATATTAGTCATGAAATGGGATTCTGCGTCGAATCATGATAAATGCGCCGTTTTGCTTTTCATTCGAGTTTGTTGCCATTCAATAAAATGTAAGATAGTTAGCTTTCAAACTGAGGCTGTCTGTTGTGGATTAACAAACTAAGCTGCTTCAAAGCAACAGCTACATTTCTTAAGTTTATCCGGTTCTTATTTTTAAGTCGGATTAATTTAAATAATAATTAAAAAAACTGAAAGCTTTCAGATTTTATATTACGCCCAAAGGGCGTATTTTTAACGTTTTGTGTATTACCTTTATTTATTCAATATCATATTCTTCGCACTTAAACAACGTAAAATTCAATTCAAGAGAAATATCACGAAATATTTATAAATAGCATATCATTAGAATTTCCGATAGACAGTCTCGCGCGCTGGAGACCAAAATGTTATTTTCCGTATAGTGTTGCCATTGCTGTCTTTGAAATTGCCGAGTTTGTTAAACAAAAATTCGTTAAACTTTTATAAAATATAAAATAGATAATAAAACGAATTCGAAATTCGGGCGTCCAGGTGCCCACGTTCGGGTGGAGGATTACGTTATCAAAATTTGATGGCTCTAAGTACCGTCGTTTTTTCACAATGCGGAAAACATACATACATTCATACAGATTATTCATTATTTATTTTCTTTAAATATGATACACATCTTTAAATATGATATTTGGTGGCAACAATTTGAAAAGTGAAATGGACATTTACAGTGAAACAGCACAAAACCGTTTCGAAACCAATAGCCTTTCTGGGTTACCACCCCTTGGGGATAAAATTCATTTAATTCATGATCTGTCTTATTAAAATTATTCAATATTTTAATAGAATGATACCATATTTTTTATAATTTATTTCACATTTTGTAAAATTGAAGTAATGTTTTTATTAACAAACTCAGTGATTTGAAAGCGAGCAGTGGCAATACTTGCGGAACAGAGTGGAAGACCCTCGTTGGCGAAAGGCCGAATTACTGTGGTAAAAACCATTACGAATGATATAAGAAGAAAGAAGTGCTATTTAAGCGAAGGTTAAGCAAGTTAATTTTAGAGCATGTTCTGCCTAATCAGGCCAAGTTGCATCGTGACTTATTAGCGATATGATTCTGTGGCGTTGCATGTTTTTAGCCATTAGACTCGTCTTGCCGGTTTCCTACAAACCAGAGCCGTTCCTGTGCGTTACGTTATCCTGTGAGCCCTTAGACTAATCTATTACATTTGATTTATTTCATCATTACGCATTTAAGTTAAGCCAGAAGTGTTGGCTTGTGTAAACCCAGGCTCGATCCATTGTTAATTCTTTGTGTCCCAATAAAAGGGTCTTGTACACACTTCTTCTGACATTTGTTTTGTTTCACAAGACCTGAAGATAATTCTTCAATAGTCTTTTTATAACCTGTAGTTTGTGCTTCCAAATAAACGTACACACTTTACACCCAGGCTTTGCACAAGACTTTACACACAGACCATTAAATCATGTTCAAAGAATAAATCCCCGCAGTATAACTTTCATAAACCAATCATAACACCTACGTATTAAAAACAATGCATTCATTGTGAAATTTTGTACTTGGTTTTCTTAGACAATTTATTTTGCAGAAAAATAATTTCCCTAAAGCTTTTCTTAAAATAAAAAGATAAGCTTTCGTATATCTGGAATTTTAATATATTATTCACAGCAATACATGCATCATTAATCGAATACATGCAATCACAGAAGTCACAGAATAAAATATATTTTTTTCATTTTATCTAATAAATGAAACTCTAGTCAGAATCGCTAAAAGAAAAAAAATCAGCGATTGCTAAAATCTCACTCTCATATTCTCTCGCGAAAATTTTTCATTTCGACCACCAAGATGACATGACGAAGATTAACCAATTCAATAATATCTTGAAGTAAATTGTTTGTTTTACAAAAAAATAATACTTTCATACAATCGTGCTTGAAATAGCAAAAATGACAAATTTAACATTATGACGGAAATGCAAATATGTACGTAATTTTAACTGTTCATGAAGCCGAGCCAGATATTACTCAATAGATGAGGTATATTCTGTCTTGCATCCGAAACTGCTATATTCTGGATTAAGATTCATTTACATACCACAGAATTATATGAACTTACTTGATTCAGCTGTTTTTTGTTCAGATTTCGGACAATGCAATTTTTGGAACTAAAAAATTAAATTTGAATAGTTTTCTTGAATTCTAGTCCTAGCGCACTGATGCTTTTAACCAAACATTGTGTTATCTTTGAAAGATTACCCATACAATTAGAAAGTATTGTTACGAATCAACAGAAATGCTATCAACGAGATAATGGAATGGGAGACATAATATCGCATAGTGCTTTACTCTTGCGAAAATTGTGTGCTTGAAAAAACACGAAACTTGAATTACATTTTTAATAAAGATGAACACAGATATTCAGCAATTAAAAAACATTTGTGAAAACTGGTATTATAACATTTGTTCGAGTACAATCCTAAATTTTCACAAAGCAAAAAAAGTTCATGAAAAAATTTTTTTAAAATATAAATAATGCATATTTGAGAAAAAATCTGTATACTTTATTAAAACTAATTGCATTAGAAATATAGAGGATTCAGGGATTAAATTCTCATCAAGTCTTGTGACGTTAGCCTTTGATGAAACAATAATTGCTATACAGAATCTAACACTCGAAAATGGCGTTATTTCTGATTAATACATTCATCAGCAATATCGCTCAGAACTGTAACATGCAGAAGATTTTTTCTTTACTTCCCAATAACAGTATGCAAAGTATTAAAAGTGTTGCAGTTTAACAATATTCTCAGCCATTGTTATCAATTTGAAGACACTTTTTATCATTGAAGACAGGGAACGAGAATAAATGTAAATAAAGTAATGTAGACTTTCAAAACGAACCTCTTGTTTCTAAGCGGAAGTATGTCATTTAAAATGTATGGTAAAATGGATCTGAGCTATGGAGTTTAATCAAGATATCAAAAGCTTTTAATTTTGGTGGACAGGATTGCATTACTTAGCTTGTGGCAAAGCACTCGATTAGCTGCTAAGAGGAGGGGTGCCTTCATGGAGGTCGTCTTGAAGAAAACTGACTCGTATTCATGTTACACACGGCAAAAATCATGAAAACTCCCAAGCAACCATTACTTTCGTCCAGATTTGAACCTGGATCGAATTACGAGACCTCGGCAGATCTGCCAATCAGACGCTGGTGAACACTTGATTAGTAATAATTAACTTTCTTTTCTATGGCTCTTAAGTCATTCAATAAATGGAGAACTTTCCTGTGGTTTAAGAGTAGAAACATTAAACCAGGATAATGTTTCTTTTCATTTTGCTTTGTTTGTAACCGTACTGGCAATTTGGTAAATGAATGAGCAGACGCAAAAGCTGAATGTGAAGTAATGCTTGAACCAAAAGGTGATAAAACTATCTTGACATCACACTAGAAGTACCCTCGAGAATTGAAATCGTGATTGTCTCAATCGCTCCAACTTCTAGTGACTAACCACATCTTTCTATCTGTGTTGTGTTGGATGAATAATAAACGTTTTTCGAAACAGAATATAAATAGATTATTCAATGTTTAAATTAAAATGAATATAAATAGATTATTCAATGTTTAAATAATAAATTGACATTAAATTGTGGACAGTTTAACAGTTACTTCTTTAAAAATTCAGGTTGTTGCTGTTGAAACGTGAGGATGCTTTACTATTGAATAATTAATGATAATTAGAGTCATTTATAATTGTAAGGCATTTACACTTCGTAGAGCGCAAATGCTTACAATTATTAGTAATAAAGTACTTGAACGTCATAGAAATAATACCCAAGAATAACTTGAAAAACTTGGATTTTAGTTGACCCCTCAAAGTTTAAGACCTTGTTGATAATCGCGACGCTACCTTCTTTTCTGGAAAACATTTTAATAGTACTTAAGATATCCTTTCTTGCCGTTTACATATTTTCGCAAACTTCAACATATTTTTTTTAAAAAAATTATGAATACTTGTTCATGTATGTACTTTTGTCGACATGCTTTTTTGTACTTGAGATTTACTTACATTTGTAATCTCATGTTGCATATTCTTCACGGAACAGAGGAAGTTAACTAACCTTTTTTTAAATTATAATCATAAAAAAATTTTAAGGATTAAGACAGCTTTTTCTTTTCACCCTGAAAAAACTAGAAATGTTTTAAAAATGTTACTATAGATGACAAAAAAAATCAAAGACTACCCTTGTAAGCTGATTGAATAACTATAAGTGAAAAAATAATAAAAAAGGATAAACTAAATAAAAGAAAAATCTTTTTATTAATTATGTTTTATAGCTCTATTATAAGTATTTTATAAAAAATTAAAAAGCGTTTTTTAAAAGAGGATCAATTATTCGTATTTTTTAAGCTTTTATTTAGTTCACTCGAGGTGTTTCAGGGTGGCTGGAACTTTGTCAGCTTACTTCCTGATAGGCTACCGTGTTAAAATTTTGTACACAAAGTTTTTGTCCATAGCAAAGCAATGCAGTGAACGAAATTTTAGAAAATATAATTCAAATTCTTTATACTTGATGTTTTAAGAATCTCCCTCATATCTTTGTTTAACGAACAAATTAAACATATCAGGATTTTACTACCAAACAGAGTAGAAAATAAAACCTTTTCAGGAAAGCTCGTACAACAATTTTAATTTAATTTCGGAATTCTTGGCGAATTTTTGAAAATCGCTTGATTCTTTAGATTATTTGATATATAGGAAAGTATTAGTTAAGCGATTTTCCACATTTTTTAAAAAAGCGTTTTACAATCTGAAGGAAAAAAAAGCATATATCTCACAAAAAATTACTTCTAAGCTCGCCAACTTAGCGCACTTAATGACAAATTCGTTTTCTCATTTTAGCTTTAATTAAAATATTCGTAGTAACACTGTTATTATATCCAATTTCCGAGACTGAATATTCAAAGATTTTACTTTATTCTCAAAATGACGTTCAATTATTTTCCTTTTTATTTCATAATTTAAAAAAAATTATCGCTTTATTTCCTATTTTTTTTTATAATTTATTGCATGTGTTTTAATAATGACTAAAAATTTCATCACTGATAACTTGTAATTGAGACTAAACCAGAAAATAAAATACAATTAAAAAACAGTTTTTATACAATAAGCTTTTATTTAAAAAGAATATGATAATTAATACAGTAAAATTTATAGAAAAATAATTTATAGTTATTTAACTATAAATTGTTTTTCTTCTTAGCAGGGATTATCAGTTCTGCACCAAGAGCACCATTGCATCTGCTGACGGTTTCATATATACCTGTGGCTGTGCGACTGCGATAAAAAATTATTTATATTTTCAATAAAGTATTATGCAACATGTTTGTGTAAATAGTAATTAATTAAAAAAATATAAGCGCACTTGTTTATAATTATGTTTCTCATTTTAAATTGGCTTACTAGAAGTCCAGATTTGATCGGAATTGTCTCAATTTGAAGGTATGGTCTTGCCAAGTTTGTCCAAACTATTTCTTAAAACTTTGAAAATTCAAATACTCCTGCATTGGAAATACACAGTCCAGTCACATTAATGTGACCATCTCTCAAAAGCCAGAATAACCACCTTTCGCAGAGCGGACTGCTGCGAGACGTGCAGGAAGAGAGTCACATAGGTCCCTGAAGGTGTTCTCTGGGATGTTGAGCCATGCCGACTCTAATGCCGTGGCCAGCTGCGCTAGATTACGCGGTTGAGGATCCATGGCGCGAACAACTCGATCGAGATGGTCCCACAGATGCTCGATTGGGTTTAAGTCAGGTGAGTTTGCTGGCCAGGGGAGGACGGTAAACTCATCCTGGTGCTCTTCGAACCACGCACGTACACTGGCAGCTGTATGGCACCTCGCATTGTCCTGCTGGAAGATGCCATCATCCTGAGGAAAAACAATGCGCATGTAGGGGTGAACATGGTCCGCAAGGACAGATGCGTACTTGTATTGATCCATTGTGCCTTCCACAATGATCAGTGAACCTAGAGAATGCCAGGAAAACATTCCCCAGACCATAATGCTCCCGCCTCCAGCTTGGACCGTTCCGGCAATGGTTGCAGGGTGGTTCCTTTCAGAGGTTTCACGCCTTATACGCCAACGTCCATCTGTCCGATGGAGCATAAAACGCGATTCATCCGAAAACGCAACCTGTCGCCACTCAGTGGACGTCCAGCTGCTGTACTGGCGTGCAAATTCTAGCCTTCGCCGTCGATGAACAGCAGTCAGCATAGGTGCACGAACCAGGCGTCTGCTTCGGAGGCCCAGACGCAGCAATGTTCGCTGAATAGTACTTTGGGAGACACTTTTGGTAGCCCCTTGGTTCATTTTGGTGGTCAGTTGCTCAACGGTAGCCCGTCTATCTGCCCGAACGCATCTCCGCAACCGTCGTTCGCCTCTGTCATCTATGGCCCGTGGTGCACCACATTTGCCACGTCGCTGATTTTGGACAGTCCCATTTTGCCATGCACGGTACACTTTTACCACGGCGGCACGCGAACAGTTCACAAACTCAGCCGTTTCGGAAATGCTTCCACCCTTGGCCCGAAAGCCAATGATCATGCCCTTTTGGAAGTCGGATAAATCGCTTCGTTTCTGCATTACGCCAACGATTGAAATGTTTTCCGAAGCCCTCACACACCCTTTATATACACTCAACTGCACTGTGCTGCCACCTGCCTTCTGTGATTGGTTATTTAACTCTGACATGGAAAGTACGTGGTGGTCACATTAATGTGACTGGACTGTGTATTTTCAATGCCTCTCTGTACTATTGTACTACCGACCAGCCAGTGTTGTGGTTAAGGACGTTGACTGTCATATCGACTGGCTCAGTTTGTTTTTATATACAGGGTAGTTATAATTAAAGTGACCCTATTCAGACCCCTGTAGAAACCGATTTGCTTATAGGATTTTGAGGAAACTTGGTATACACGTTATATGGACTATGGGGAAAAGATTTCTCCAGTAAAAGAATAGTTCAAATTTTGACCACCAGATAGCAATTTTCAAAAATTCCTTATGCAAATTAGTCAAACCTATAAGGAAACTTGCAATCAGAGCCAGAAAATCATTCTGCGTGCCTTTGTCATCTTTAATCATGCCCTTACAGACGAAAGATCTAGCTTTACTGGTAAAACTGTTTTATCAGAACGGCAGCAATAGCTTAGTTTCATTGCCTGAATATCGTCGTTTAAAGGGATTGCGAAAAGGGCCAATATCGAAAAATGGTTTGAAGAAGATAATCATGAATTTTTTTATTGCCGAAATCGTTTCCCCATTGTCCATATAACATATATATATACGAAATTTCATCAAAATTCAATAAGTAAAACGGGTTCTAGAGAGGTCTAAATAGGATCACTTTAATTATAACCACCCTGTACTTTGTTATTGTAATCCCAAAATGAGTGACTCAGTTAAAAGACAAAGAACCTATAATTTTAATACTGACTGGGACGAATATTTAACAAAAATTAAAGACAAATGTGTGGTTTGTTATGCGGCAGTAATGTTGCAGTGTCGAAGAAACTTAATGGTGAACTTCACTTTCAGACAATTCATGCCACTTTTAATACACTTTTAAATCTAAAATAAGGAAGAATAAAATACATCCGCTAAAATCGAACCTGTTTGTCCAACGGTCAGCTTTTACTAAGGAAAAAAAGGTATTTCCATTATGGGGAATTGTAAAAATAAGGTATTTCTAACTGGTGCCGATTGTTTATTTGTGAAATTTTCTAATACATGTCAGGTTCTGTGAGCTATATAAACCTTTCAGCTGTCAATTAACACTGTCACAAGAAGAATATATGCTATTTCAAAAACTTCAAAGCATGACTTGGAAATACGTGGCTGGTTCTCATTATAATTTGGCAATTCCACACATATATCAGACACTGCACGGTTAGCAGTAATGGTGAGAAAGGTATTTAGTAACTTTACTGTAAAAGAAGATGCACTGAAAATATTACCCATGTAAGAACGAACAAGAAGTGAGAATATCTATAACATACCTATAGCATATGGAAAGTCGATAGACATGCCTATGCACAAGCTGTCGGCGATAACTATTGATGTGCATATAATCTGCTGCTGGTAATATTAATGCATTTGTATAATTTACATCACTGACAGAAAGATAAATCATTTCTCCAAACTACATAGCGTCTTAATGCATCTTCCACCAGGAAGTTTCGTGCGGTAGGATATTGCCCTTTAGAATCGGCTTGAAAATATTTATAAAAATAGCAAATTTTATTTGAGTAGTCCTATAAGTTATTCCAGACGTCCGTGGTTCGACTCCTAGCAAAGGCGTTGCTCATTTTTCATGTCCCCTGCTTTTAAAAAATACCTAATGTCTCTACACTGGCGCCCGAACTAAAAAGGTGGTGTGAATGATGATTCTCCACCAGCAGAATTTGGCTATTGGGTCCCCTAATCTCCGGTCGCCCTTTAAAATGGGGAGTATATAAGGTATTTCTCCCGCCTTCTCCGGATGCCTTCGTGGTGTGACTGGTCAGCACGCTCGAAGCTTATTCCAGAGGTCCGCGGTTCGAGTCTTGGTAATGGCGTTGCTCATTTTTCATGTCTCCTGCTTTAAAAAATTACCTAATGTCTCTACAGCCCTTTTGTTACATTGCCTTCTCAAGACACTACTAAAACGTCCAAGTGGAACAAAATCAAATTTTGAAAAAACTGTTGTTTCCTAAAATCTCTTAATTTTCACTTTTGTTAATATTTAAAAAAGACAAAATAGACCAACGCAAATAGTTATAAGAACAATTATTTATCCGTCGTTTAAGAAGTAACAATAAACATAACGGTAAAGCTTTTTTTTTATCTTCCTTTTTATAAGTAGAAAAAATAAAAGTAAGAAAGTCTACTCCATATATAACTGCTTGTGAATACAGAGATACTGTAAACTTGATTCCATGGCACCACACTTTAAACCCCTGATATATAAAATGGACCTTAAAGCATTTTGCTTGTGGTTTAAAATGGGAAAGGAAAATATTAGTGTTATTAATTATTTTTTAATCAAGTAACTTTCATATTTAATTACAAATGTCTGCATGAGATTCAGCCATAATCTCGGTTTTGAATGAAGGACTTCGTGTTGTTACAATAATTTTTTGCATTAATGAAAATAGTAATAATAATAATAATATTAATAATAATAATAATTAGGATGCAATAAATGATTTAACA
This sequence comes from Stegodyphus mimosarum, assembly GCA_000611955.2. NCBI lineage: Eukaryota > Metazoa > Arthropoda > Arachnida > Araneae > Eresidae > Stegodyphus > Stegodyphus mimosarum. The sequence goes on from KK117675.1 coordinate 158,054, forward strand.
AGCATTGTAAGGCTTAATCGTTAACTCTTCTTACTTGACACATTTCCCTGCTAGTCAGTTTTCAGCAGTTACAGATAAGCCGAATCCTCCTCAAAAATAAATTTAAAATCTTAAAAAACATACAAATAAAGGGACAATAAGTTACATATTTATCAGCGTTTTACAACCTCTGACTTATGCAAAACCTAGATAGCATAACAATCAATCTCAGTACATATAGTTGACGTCCTCTGCAATAGTACGGAATATTTACAGAAGACCTATTTCTTTTGGCTGATTTTAACTGTACGTTACTGCCATTTGCTGCTAAAATGGGTGTTTGATCATCGCGGATACATGCATAGACGTCAGTCTTTCCAGACAACACGACTTCTGTCTGCAACACTATGGTGCACATTCGTATTTGGCAGTACTGAGGAAACTATTGTATCTGATGTACAATTATAATATTTCTATATAATTATATAAGGCTTTAAGTTATAGAATAGATTGTCACTGGATGACTATTCTTCACTTGCGTAGCACACATTTCTGACACACTGAATACCCCACTTCTATCTTTAAAGTGTTGAAACCAGTTATTACGTTCTATTTTCAGAGCCTACCTGAGCCTTCTCAAAAAGACAAAGTGGTAAGCTTTGCAGCACATTAAGAAACTAATTAACCACTGTATACCACAATTCCTTTTGCCCAAGCTTCCAGTATATTTGAAGCTTACCGAGCCATACATGATGACATAATGATGGGCAAAGAAGTATTGAATAACAGAAGCGACTGCAACCTATGTGGCTGTGCAAATTACTGATTGTTTTACATTCCTTAAATTAAAACGGACAGTTATTCTAATGACATCTCAATAATTCATCTAAATTGCAGACATGGTTCTGATGCCTTTGGTCTTTTACTTTCTTGCACATATAACAGCATATAGAAAGAAGCAAAAACAGAGAAATGCGCAATAGAATAGAATCTCGGTTGAACCGAGAGCAAAGAGACCCCACCGATTCCAGATTAGGAGTTCTTCCGGATAATTGAATATACATTCTTAGACAAAAAGCGACGCAACAAGAAGGAGTTATCCGAATGCGACGAAAATCGGTGGAAGCATTGTACATGTGCAGAAAAACAAATGATTACAGTTTGAGAAAAACTGGATGATTTATTGAAGTGATAGAGCTTCACAAACTGAAAAAATCAGTAACGCGTTTGTCCACCTCTGGCCCTTATGCAAGCAGTTATTCGGCTTGGCATCGATTGATAGAGGTTGCGGATGTCCTCCTGAGGGATATCGTGCCAAATTCTGTCCAACTGGCGTGTTAGATCGTCAACATTCCGAGTTGGTTGGAGGGCTCTGCCCATAATGCTCCAAACGTGCTCAATAGGAGAGAGATCCGGCGACCTTGCTGGCCAAGGTAATGTTCGGCAAGCACTAAGGCAAGCAGTAGAAACATGTGCAGTGTGGAGGCGGGCATTATCTTGCTGAAATGTAAGTCCATAGTGGCGTGACATGAAGGGCAACACAACAGGCCTAAGAACTTCGTTGACGTACCGCTGTGCTGTAAGGTAGCGACAGATGACAACCAAAGGGTTCTACTATGAAATGGCACCTCAGACCATCACTCCTGGTTGTCGGCCTGTCTGCCGGAAGACAATCAGGTTGGTATCTCACCGCTGTCCGGGGCGTCTCCAGACTCACCTTCGCTGGTCATCGGGACTCAGTTCAAAGCGAGCCTTATCACTGAAGACTATTCTACTCCAGTCAGTGACATTCCAGTGCGAATGAGCACGATACCACTGGAAACGGGCTTGACGTTGTACAGAGGTCAATGGTAGTCGGCGCAAGGGGCGCCGTCGCCTCAGCCCCCTTTCTGTGAGCCGTCTATGAATGGTCCTTGCGGTCACAGAAGCACTAGTTGCACGTACAGTCGATGATAATGATGCATCTGGGGCTGTAAGTGCCGCTCTAAGAATTGCTCGGTCTTCACGTTCTGTCGTTTCTCTAGGCCTATCGCTTCCTTCTTGACGCTATGTGCGGCCATGGTTCACCCATTCCTGCCAACATCATCTAATAGTGGCATCGCTCGTGCACAAAGGTCGAACTATTCGCCGATAAGGCCAACCGGCTTCTGAGCCCAACTACACGACCTCTCTCAAATTCTGACATCTGCGCTTATCGTTTGCGCAGATGTGTGCGAGGCATAGTTACTGTCTACCAGAGTGCACGGAGTGAAATTCGTAAAGAATTTATGACCTGGAATCGTAATTTCCTGCCAGTTGCACGGATCAGATGCCCTGTAGCGATAACCGTTCATTCATTGGCAGCCAAAATGTAAAATTTTGCATTTTCCGTCGAAACCTGTATGCATATCAATTTGTGTCCAATTTGCTTTATATCTTCTCGGTGCGTCGTTCCTTTTGTCTAAGAGTGTATATTTCTAGAGCTTTTGTTCATGTTTTATGATGCCATCTGTAAAACGTGCAGCATGCGAAGTCCGTCCGCCGCGTTTTTGATTCATAGGCCACAATTAAATAAGTAATATCGTAAACCGTACATATTTTTTAAAAATTAAAATATGTGCATATGGTTTCATATTTAAAAATTTAACATGTGAAGGAGCTATTGTATAATATTATATTTTACTAAAATTCGGCGGTTTGTACGTAGTTGAAGAAAAGCTTAAATTTTAAAGGGTTTATTAAATTAATTTAATCATTAACGTAGTTTTGAGCCTATAATGAAACGTAAAGCAACATTTTGAACTACATTAAACAAAGGAATATTATATAAAAAGAAGTAAAATTAGCAAATAAAATAACGGTTGCGTGCGTACGGGTTCGTAATGGATTCAATACAGAAATCGATAAAAAGTTAACAAATTTATTCTTATCCCAAAAAATAAAACGAAATGCTGAAATCGTAACGCGAAATCGCAATATCTCACAGCAGTTATATTTTAAACTACTGAAATATAAATAGAACTCAAATCCAAAACACAGAGAAAGCTAATCCGATCTCACCGCGAATTCGCTACAATCAATAACAGCACTAAGTAAACAACTACAGTTCGCTTAAAACAACTGAGCTGAAATGTTTCAATCTGGCTTTTATAAGGTTTTAAATCAAGCACGAGAACATTCTGGTAAAAATCTATTTTCTCGATTTTTCTGAATAGCAAAACAGTACAATTACGAGATATCTATTTATTAAAATGTTAAATAAGCGTGTTCCTGCATTTTTACTTTTTTGTCGTAGCTTTCTCTTAAAACTCATCACGCGCAGCATTGCGCGGGGAAATGAAACAATTTAATTACAATTTTACTAAAAATAGCTAAATAAATACAAAGTCTGTAACAATGTTAATAAAAATGATGAATTAATAATATTAATAATATGATGAAACTTTAATTTAAAAATTTCTTTTAAATGTCTATTAATAAGCTCTATATCGAGTTCCGAGTAACCTTATTTCGCGGTATATTGAGCAACGTTACAGTTGTAATGAACAAAGAATAAAAGTAACAATAAACGTTTAAACTCACAGTAACAAAATTAAAATTAAAATTTAAACTGAACGAGGAGAGTTTAATGAAGTTTTTATTTTTGTTCATTGTTGGTTTTCTAAAGCCACATAATTATCTACTTCACTTTTTTAAAAAAAATTTCCTTTAGAAATATATCTCATCAACGTCGAAAATAATTATTTTAAAACAAAATCAACAACAACAAAAAATAAAATAAAAAATTTCAACAGATTCCTATCTCTTCTTTCTGAGATACGCGGCTTCAATTTTTGTCATCGGTTGAATTTATATCATGTTATCGCCGCAGGAACCGTGGCGGCCATGTTTGAAATTAAGTAGTGGCAACGCAGCTCCAATGACGTCACATCAATCTCAATCAATCAACTTTGGAAACCAAGTTGTCGCTGTTCCGAGGCGATTAAGTTTGGAAACTTCGTTCCGTCAATGGGTTCAAGTAGCATGTAGCGAACGAAATTTTTCCAAGGAAATCGGTTTTCAGGCAGTTTATCAAGAAAATTTAAGTTTGCTACTGTTAGATCGTAGAAAAGTTTGGTCATATAAAAGCGAAATAGCAAAGAATATTTAATAGCTCAAAATAAGATGTTTGGGAAAGTGACTTTTCGAGATGAAAATTCTAACTGTTTTATTTTAACGGAAGAAAATGTGGAAATAAATCGTTTCAAAAAATTAAGAAAAAATTCCCTTGCTTAACGCAGATAGGTTAATGAAAAATGTAGTTAAAAGGTTGGAACTCTTGAAAAGTTTGTAAAAGGTAATGGTTTGTAAATCTCATTTTTGCTTGCGATAGAATTCTCTAAGAATTTCCAAATATTTTACTTTTGAGTATGCATTTGAAATCTTTATTACATTCCCCTAAAAGTTTACTTTTAGCTACGTATATTAATGTCTAGTCTGTAACTATTTAAGTAAGAGTTCGTAATATTTACTATACAGGATATTCAAGAAAAGTAGTTGCATACGTTATTCAGTTAAAATTGTTGTATATTTACTTCAAATATTCCTAAGCGGTCATTTTCAATTACAGGTTCTCTCAAAATAAGATAAAGTGCTTTATGAAAACAATTTCAGATTTCCAACTGAGAAGGTTCTGTAAAAATTAGGAGCTAACTTTATATATGGAATCCAGAGATATAAAAAATTTAATTAATAAAATATTCACCATAAATTTATATAATAAGCACGAAATTATCTATACCTTCACGAGCAAAATATGCTGAGATATTCGAGAACGAAGTTATTCACTTGATTATTTTTTATGCCTATAAAATAACGATTCAGATAAAATTTTGACAAGTTTTAGGGAAGAATTACAAAGATTTGTTAGGGTGAGATTAATGGTTTCATATTCGTTTAAACAGAGCTCCGTATTAATTTGCAATTGATACATAAAAATATTAATTTATTTAATATTTACCTGGATTTTGGATGTCAGATTTGGAAATTTTTATATTTGACTGAGTATTAGATAAAGCATGAAGAATATTTTACTTACAGGAGATTTTCTTCTACGCAGACCGCAGAAAAAGTTATATTTTGTATTTTTGGCAGCCTTCCACCCCAGTCAAAAATTTTTAATACATTGGTGGAATAAATATTGATAGGGGCTACAGCTTCTCAGCTCTCTCGGGACTTGCATGCAGCCAGAGGGACCCATGTTAAGAAGGGTGGCTGTTTTCAAAAGACTGAATGAGAGAGGGCTGTTTGCTAGAAGACCGGCTGTTTCCGTCCTGCTCACATCTACGGACAGGAAAGTCCGATTAGCTTGGTGTAGGCAGCATAGTGATTGGAGTACGGAGCAATGGGAGATCGTTCTGTTCACCGATGAGTCCCGTTTTAGCCTAAGCACCGATTCTCGCCGTACTTCCATGTGGAGAGAGCCAAGAACCCGCTACCTACCCTCCAATGTCCGCGAAATCAACAATTATGGAGGTGGCGGTGTAATGGTCTGGGCAGGCATCATGCTGGATGGCCGCACACCTCTCCACGTCTTTGATAGAGGCTCTGTGACTAGTGTGAGGTATAGGGATGAGGTCTTGGAGCCCTATGTTCGCCTTTTCCGGGGTGAAGTGGGCCCCGAATTCATCTTACAGGACGATAACGCAAGGCCACATAAAGCTCTTCTGGTCGACGAATTTCTCAAGAGTGAGGATGTTCGCCGGATGGATTGGCCAGCCAGGTCTCCAGACCTCAACGCTATAGAGCATGTCTGGCACGCTTTGGGGAGCGCACTGGAACTCGCAACCCCCCTCCGAGAGCCATCCAGGAACTGAAAACAGCGTTGCTGAATGAGTGGGACCAGTTGCCACAGGCACTGATAAACTGCATTATTTCTAGTATGACATCACGCTGCAAGGCCTGTATGACTATAAGAGTGGATCATAACCCCTATTAACCCATTTCTTTTGTGTTCTGAAATCGCTCTTTCAGACCTTCAGACTTCCATGAGTGTTACACACGAACATGTGTGTCTTTTATAACTGTTGAATGTTTATTTTGTTTGTATTATATCAACCTATGTTCACACCAAATTTTATTAAAATTTGTCCAGTAGTTCCGGAGATCGTAGATCAAATATGAAAATTCTCTTAATTTCTTTCACCAGTGTAGATAATCGCCACCTAATAAGTACATTGGGAATCGTTAAAGTGTCCGTAAAGATTTGAGTTCGTGTGAATTTAAAATATTTACCGAAATTTCTCAACGCCAAACAGTGTTTTAAAAAGATGTAATAAACAAAATATTCATATGAGAAAACTTGGAAATATATTAACATGGAAACATTCCATGGGCAGAGTTCCATAGATTTCAGTTTGAATATCACTGTTAAATTTTAAACCTGTCTGACAGAAATGAAGGCATTTTTCATAGAAACAACATATTTATTGACTCAAAATTTCGCGCGTAATTAAATACTTTTTTAACCGTTTTTACTGCCAGTAAAGTAAATGAAATAAATTTAAATGTTGTAATACAACGCTCTACTATCGTTTTTTTTTCTTCATACAAATAGATAAGTATAAAAGTTTATAATCAAACACATTTCTAAAGTTACCGATCCATGAATTAGTTACACTAGAACAAAAACAAAATGTTACGCATGATGTAACATAAAAGTAAGAAAATACTCTCTTATCAAACACTTTAATTACAGCGCATGAAAACACGTGATACTTAAATTAAAATCGCTGTTTTATTCGCAAACGTCGCCATTAAAAGGTTCCAAATATCCACTTTTATAATTTTTCATCTCCAACTAAAAGAGTAGGTAAATTGCAGTAGATAATGAATCATCATTAACAGGTATTATGAAATCCAAATGTCATAGGAGTAATTATATACAGTTTTTTTCATCACAAAGTACGAGAATTTAAAACACTTTTTTCACTTCTTAACGCTCGTTATTAAAAAAATAATAATTATCATATTCCATTGCAGTGAACTGAAAATGTCGCGTGAATGTAACGCTCAGAGACATTTCGGCGGTCTCGGTTTATCATAGGATTTAAATGCAATTCCTTTTTTCTTTTTGGCAACACGAAGCTGATAAGTCGTTTATCATGTTTAATGACGGAATCAATTAGAACGGCCTTTTTTTTCCACGGAAATGCTTTTAATACTTCATCACAGAAATGGTTCAGTTAAACGACGTCTCATAAATTAAATGAACGGGAGATAATATTCGCTGAAACATTAAAGGTAAGCACTTCACATTTAGCATGTAATTGCAATCGGACGCACTTTTATGAGAATAATTCGTTAAAAGTGCTTAAACCGAAGTCCTTTATGATTTTTATTTCAAATGATAATACTGTTTAAAGGTTTCATTTTTCTAAAGTCGTGTTAAATGGTTCATGGTTCACATTATTATTAAACATACGAGGAGTTAAAAACTAAAAAAAATTAGTAAACTAACTGTGCATTTGATTGTAGTTGAACTCATGATTACGAATGGAATGACTTGGTATTCTAACTTTGGCATAAAATAAGCTCACGAGAAAAATTCCGTTTTTTTTCTTACATTATATCAAAAATAATTTCAATAAAACTTTCAAAAAGACAGATTTATTTTATCATATACAATTTATTTGTATGTGTACAATAAATTGTGTGTCATGAAACTTCAAACATTCGACCTAACACAGAAAATATCCACTTTGGATATTTGAAAAATTAGATAAGCATCTTTTGTGTATTTATTTATTTAGAGACAGATTACATTTTTATTGCAATAGAAGCGAAAGAATTTTTAACCATCTGAAGAAGTTGCTTGTTTTCAATAAACATATTTGACGTCCTCGTAAAATAAAAAGCTTTGCCATTTGAAGGATATGTTTATTAAAAGCCTCCTTGGAGGCGATCCAATGAAATAAATGCGCAACTACTTTTTGAATAATTCGGTAAATTCTTCTTTTAATAAAGTGCACATATTTTTATGTGGAATTAATTTACAATGAAATAATAATATGGCAAAAGTTTCTGGATTAAAAATGAAAGGAAATAAATGTATTGAAGATATTGAATAAATATCATAAGACGGAATAAAGAAGTATATTTTATATCTCTCTTCATTTTTCTAAAATTTATTCAGTTTTTGGTGAAACAAATTTTATTATGTACAAAAAGCACCTTTCTATAAATTTCCACTTGTGTTTTCATATTTGTTATTTTCGAGTGGCAATAAGCATAAGAACACATTGGTTGCTTGTCAAAGGATTTCGCAATGGAAACACTATTGTCAAACAAAACACTTATCAAACACTTTTCCCCTACTGTAAACAAATGGCAAAGCATAACTACATGTTATACTACTGCGTATATTCATTCCTTTACTTACTACTTTTCCTTACTTACTTTCCTTTACTTTATACTGCGTATATTTATTACTTTACTAGGGGATGTTTGGAACCTATTCTTCAAAGGTAACACCTGGTAAGGTCAAATGTGCATTTGAACATGATTCATTATTCAATATGTTTGTGAGAGAAATTTCTAGTATCATTTACTGCAAATTTATAATTAGGATAATATCATTTACTGCAATTTTTTTTAAAACGAGTTTCAATTGCCATGTAATTAAAAGTTTTAAGTTAAAATAATTTTTGATTCGCTTCTTTCCCATCAGATTTATGAAAATTTTATTAAGATTAGGTTTATTGAGTTACGGCAAAGCACACGAGGGCTATTTGCCAACGGGAAAGGATGCCTTCTTGAAGGACTTTCTAAGGGACACTGGCTCGTATATAAATTACACATGGAGAAAACCAAGGGAAAACCTATGCAGCCAGCCGTTTGCCGGGCTTCGAACTTCCGTACCGAACTACCAGTGTTTAGCGACTTTACTGCTCGGCCACTGGTGGGTTAGTGTAGGAA
>KK117675.1:166977-181423 GCA_000611955.2 Stegodyphus mimosarum
AGGGGAGGAAATAGGAGGGTGGTAGAATGTATAATCTATATAAGGCTTTCCCAACCAGGGCATAATTCTCCTTTTGGGGGGGGGCGAAATTTCATAGTTTCATTGGGGGAATGTGGTCAGCCTTTTATTTAACCGTTAAGTATTTAGTTTTAATTTTTAAGATAAAAAATACTTTTATTCATTTTTTTAGTGTTTATCACATTTTCTACACTTTTTTTATTTAATTAACAAAAAACGTTAAAAAAATCTAAATTTAGATAAATGTATATATTTATTTTTTGAAAAATTCCGAATTTCGGAAAGGAGAGGAATAGTCTTCTAGCATTTTACGAGGAATAGTTAAAGGGGTATGTGGGGGGAAAAATGGTTGAGGAACCCTGATCCCTATTAATAAACAATAGATTTGTGTAAAATTAACTAAATATAAAATTAATTTGAACAGCTTAAGAGCTGCAAATAAATCTGGACAAGTTCAAATCATACAGGTAAAATGTATTTTTCTCATTCAAACAATCTAGGAAGACGTTTTTGAAGAGTCGGTTGAAAACCTTTCGTTTTATCAAAAGGGGATAACCGCTGATAATAAAAGTGATTTCTAGAAACTCCGTTTTTTGCAATACAAAACGATACCTCTGCAATCCTTCTCCATTTACGATGCAAAAAATACGATTCATTGTCATACATTTTTCAGTCTGATGCGATATAGAAATCACATAAAAAATTTCGATATAAAAATAAACTAATTCTCTCTCATTATATCAGCAACAATGACACATGTTTTAATGAATTTTGTCTTTCTAATCAAATGGTCGTAAAAGCTCAATTTTAATTCAATATTTCACCTATATTATATTATAGTCCATTAAATGAGGCAAAAAATTGACCATAATTGATTAGAAATTAATAACGTGAACAAGCAAACGAACAGATATCCTTCTTTATATAGAGAGATTTCGTAAAACTTAGAAATTTTTTATTAAGAAACTCTACGATTTGAAAGCGAGCAGTGGCAAAAATCCTCGAAATAAAGCAGATTTCTATCTCGAAAGTGCGAGACTGTTGCCACGCGGAAAAAGAGGGCACAAATTAGCATTTTCAGAGTTTTTAACTAATATCTTTGATTTTAGCTATTTTTTGGGGGGGGAGGGGACATCAAACTTTCCCAAAACGGAGAAAAAAATTATAGAAAGTTTAGTGACGATAGCTATAATAGTGACTCAGTTATAAGCGAATAAACACGCAGACTTTCTTCTTTATAAATAAATGATTTTTAGATGATTCTAAGAAGCGTGCATTTTACTTAGTCATAGATGGGGAAGAAGGGAATTAGATATAATTCATTAACACGCATTGAATAGTCACGGATAATATGAAATTTCTAAAACTGTATAAGTTAAAATTTGTGTTGACGATTTATAGGAACTAATATAATTTTTTTGAATTATTCCGTCAACGGTTTTGCCAAGTATATAACTGAAAAGCAATAAGCCATAAATAATTACCAATAAAAGTGATTTTTAAACCTTAATTAGGATTTACATCATAGACTATACAGCACCGTCATACTGTAAATCTGATTATCAGAAAGGAAAATTACACGAGTTGAGATATGGTGAGGTGTCTAATGAAATAATGTTTCATGAAACAATTCATAATTATTTTATTTAGAAGGGCAAAGGTTGTATGTAAAAAAAAACCTTGTTCAAAATGGGTGCGGCCTGAAACGTACCGCTTTAAGTATGATAAATGCCTATCCTCACCATGTGTTAAAGAGCAGCCAACGGATTTTAACGCAGACACCCTACCAAAACCACGCCCCTGATATCTCTCTGAAAGGGAGACAAAGTTAGCAAGATTGTTCTGATAGGCTCTTATGAAAGATAAAATGTTTCTATATTTAATTGAACAGAATTTTTAATGTCGATCGTGTAAAGATTACATGAGCATTTGACACTTTTTCTTCTTTTCCTTTATTAATTCTATTTCGAATTCGAAAATCTAACATAAATTATTTTACTATATGCACCTAGGTAGGTGATTTGATAAGAATTTTAAAAAGAAACTTCTGTATTCTGGTTTAATGAAAATTAAAATATTCAAAAATATAATGTAGGTTGGGGTTAAGTAGTATTTATTTTATATTTATAGAAAGAAATGTAGTTTCTATCTTTTCCTTCTATAAATATATATATCTTGGTAATATTTATGTTTTGTAAAGGTGACGATATGTTTGCAACGAAATTTCGTTCGTAAGAAAATGTATTGGCAAATAAAAATTGGCAATCATTAATTAAATTTACGTCTTACTTTAGATTTACAGAATGTTCTGAATCTATGTGTATACGCATATTTAACGTAGAATGTTGTTATAGCATAATAAGCTAACTCAAAAATCTTCCTTATAGCAATATGTCGAGAAGAATCGACTGGAACTACGACATCGATTATAGTACTGTGAAAATACTGAAGATTAATGGGAAGCGTGACAGTTGATCTGTTCGCAATCTTCATCGCGGAATTTCGCGTAACATTTATCAGTGCTATTGAAACAAGTGCTGTCTTTTGGAATAATGAAAGAAACAGTCGCTCCAAGGCTATAATAGACAAAAGTTTTGAGCGTTTCTGAATACAAAATGATTTGTTACAGAACAAAGCAAAATGCCACCAGAGATTGTCCGTGACCTGCCGTTCGTTAATTGTACGAGAAAAGGTGCTAGCCCAGCCGATAAACTCTTCATCCTGATCTGGCGGCCAGAATTGAAATGTTTGGACGACTGATAAGACCATTTATGTGAATATTACATGCATAGATAATGTAAGAATATGACTGCTTAAAAATTGTAGCAGAACATTCTGTATACATGGCTCATACAGGGGAGTACGGAAGGTGGACCTTCAGGAGCCAGTGTTCAGGGGGCGCCTCCAAAGAACCTTAAGTTTCTAAGTATATATATTTATGTTGTAAGAGTTTATTTAGTTTAGACAACAGTTATTTCATGTTTGAAATCTTTTCTGTAATTTCTCTCTTTCCGTCTTCTCGCCAGAATGTAAATTAGCTCGCACGTATTTAAGTAAGAGTTTGAGGTTATTAACTCAGAATGCGTTGTGCCGTTGAAGGCCACCTTATGTGATTTGATATTCTGGATAATAGTTCGTATCTTCCGGTTTGCTTTTTAATGATAATTACTCCTGTATTGTCAAACCAACTTCGTGATTAAACTTTTCTGTGTAGCCTTTTTTATTGGACATTTAAATGTAGATTTGGGTTTGCAATGCTACTTTTAAGTTCTTGCCATAAGTGCTGGTGGACTTGTAGGCACAAGGAGTGCCTTCTGTTCATTTTATGAAGTTTAAAATAAAAGGGTCTTTTATTTTCGAAAGTTTCAGTACTTACTCTAAGGGATAATTTGCTCTATGTCTCTCTAAGGTTTCGTCACAGATTACAGTAGAAAAAAACGTCAAACTTTATAATATGCAGGAATATAAACCGAAACCAAGCTAAAATATGGTTTGCAATAAAAATGTTACGAACTTCCAAGAATTAGTTCCTAACTTATATTTAATACTAAAGACTTATTGACAGTTCTTCAGTTGTTTTTTTCGAGGGAAGCTTTTCAAAGCTGATTAAAAACTATCTTCGATCAACAATAAGCTATGTACGACTTAACGGTATGGCAATCCTTTCCATTGAAAATGCAGTAGATAAAGACATTAATTTGGATAAAGCTATAAATGCATTTCAGATATAAAAGCTCGCAGATATCTTTTTTAATTGACATAAAGGTTAAAAATATATTTCGAAACCAACAGAAATAGCAGATTAATAAACATTTCAAATTTATGTTTGTCTGCTAGATGTAAGTTGATTTTTTTTCTTTAGTCTTAAAATTTTTTGTTTTGCAAATCACTTTACTTATTATTAAATTTAATTACAATTAAACTGAAGGTCCATTAGGTTATTTAGAAGCAAGAGAGATGAAAAATGAGCAATGCCTTCGCCGGGACTCGAACTACGGACCTCTCGAACACGTTTCGAGCATGCCAACTACTACACCACGAAAGCATACTAAGAAGGTGGGAGAAATACCTTATATATCCCCCTTTTAAAGGGTGACTGAGGATTAGGGACCCAATCGCCAAATCCTGGTAGTGGTGAATCATCATCCACCACCTTTATTTGTTCGGGCGTCATTGTAGAGACATTAGGTTATTTAGAAGCAGGAGAGATATTGGTCACTTTACTTAACCTGTTCCGCTAAACTAAGTTAATGGCACTACAGGGTTAGGAAGTCATCCTAGTCATTGCTATAAATCTGACGGTTAGGCCGCCTTTCTACATTTTACATTAATCTTTAGTTTCTTGGATCTAAGTATTTTCATTCACTTGCTTTATTATCTCTAAGATGCCCTTGTTGCAGTATAGTCCGTGAACAGTCTATTCACAGGATATGTGATGTAGTCGGAAGGAAAGAACTACTGTCGGAAGTGCTCTATCAGAGGGCAGGAGAGCAGGTAATGTAGTGCGTCCACGTCTTTCCCGCGAAAACCGCAAGAATAGTTGACGTCCCGTCTGAGGAATCGTCTGTAATACGTTGGGAATTTCCCGTGGTTGGTACAGGCCTGGAGGAAGAGTCGGTTGCATTTGAGCCTCTTGAGAGTAGGTATTGGGAAGATATTGTAAGTAAATGTTCCTGTCTCTTCTTCCTGCCATCGTGATGACCATGTCTCTTGGAATGTTGTCTTGAGGAGCTTTTTTGCAACTTCTGCGGAATGCGGAACTTCTTTGTCAATTTCTGGTTTGAGAGATGCGGTCTTAGCTAGTTCAACCACTCTTTCGTTGCCTTTCTGCCCGGTGTGTCCTATTATCCAGTTGACATTTAAAGGAGTGGAGGAGCTTAACGTTAAGAGGATCTCTCTAAGTGCTGCCGTGTGCGGATGTTTTGGAGGAAAGGAATTCAGCGCATTCAGAACGCTCATGCTATCTGTGAAGAAGGAAGTGTGAGCTGCGGGTTGCGTACCTAACCATAAAGCTGCTTCTTTGAGTGCAAGGGACTCGGCTTGGAAGACTGAAGCATGGTTGCTTAGGCGGAATTGAGCTTGATAAATTTCGTCATTGTTCGAAAAGACCGTGAACGCTGCTCCCACTCGTCCTGAAATTTTTGATCCGTCAGAGAAAATCTCTCTTTGTTGTCCTGATGGTGGCGATTTGCACCAGCGAAGGATGGGTTGATCACCTGGGTGTAAGACAGGGGGATCTTGGAAGCTTTCCATGCTGACATAGGAGAGATGTAAATCTTCTTTAATGTGAAGATCCTTTTTGTAGTGTAGAAGTCGGTAGATTGATCTTTCTAATTCTGCTTTTATGTAGAGTGGGAGAGTGCCAGCTAGAACCTGAAGAGCTGCGGTTGATGTGGTGCTATACGCACTCATGATTTTTAACAGGATTACTCGCTGTATTTGTTGTAGTTTTTGACATATTCTTGCTGTGCCAGTCATCCAGATTGGGCAGCCGTAGAGGATCATGCGTTCAATTGCATTTAGGTATAGATGTTTTAACAGGCGCCCCTTTTGGCTCCACTTGTCTGTGATTATCCTATTTAGCTTATTGATGATTCGATGCGTCTTATCTCGGACTTCCGTAAGATGTGATACCCACGTGAGCTTCTTATCAAGCGTGAATCCGAGGTATTTAATGGTCTCCTGGCGTCGCAGTGGATGCCCTCCCCAATTTATGCGTGGTGGATTTACGTCTATTTTTGAGCCCTTTGGAAAGACAATCATTTGTGTCTTTTCAATGCTGAAACACAGTTTGTTGTCTTGACTCCATTTTGTAAGCAATTTGAGTGCTGCGTCTGCTTTACGCTCTATTGTTGTCCTATTGCCTCCGTCTATTATGAGTATAATATCGTCGGCGTAAGCTTGTATCTTGGCATTTTCTCCAAAGTTGATGTTTAACGCTGAGTCTGCAATTATATTCCACAGGACGGGTTCGATATTAGAACCCTGTGGGGCTCCTTTATAGTAATTCATCCTAATATTTATGGCGTCTCTTTGTAGGTCACTTGACGTTCTGTGAGGTAGCTTGTGATGAGTTGGTAAAGATTCCTTGGACATCGATGGTCTTTTAGTTTTGTTTTGAGCGCTGGCTACCATAATTTATTGAATGCTGACGCTACGTCAAGTGATATTATACACGTATGGAGGTTATTTTGTCTGTTATTTAAGATGATGTCTTGAACACGGTTGAGGGCGTCGGTGGTGCTCCGCCCTTTAGTAAACCCGTATTGGGCGGGGTTTAGAAGTTTGTTTTTGACCAGGTAATACGTTAATCTCTGCGTAAGCATCTTGTCCAGGACTTTGCTCCACGCTGAGAGTAAGGAGATAGGTCTGTGAGAACTGGGCATGGACTTTGTTTTTCCCGCTTTCTGGAACAAGACCAGTTCTGCGTTTTCCTATTCCTTTGGAAAATAACCTAATTCAAGGCACTTGTTAAAGAGTGATAGAATTTGTTTGTCGTCCGCGAGCCTTAGCTGTCGTGTGCTGTTTTGTTCCTGTACCTTATCTTTCATTGGAGCACTGGCCGACTTCGTTTCATTGTCGGGGTGTTGCCTGGCAACCCCCGGGGGTTGACTCAGGAGAATTCCTGGGAAGCACTGGCTAGGATCTGTACTTAGGCAGTCTCAACCACGGGGGCAAAATATCAGGTACTATTGTACCTTATTCTTCACAGGACTAGAACCCGGGTATTGTACCTAGGATGGGATCGGGCTCGACAGGGACCGTACTGGTACTGGCTTGTCCGCTCCCTCGGCTGTGGTGGAGCTGATAAAAACAGACAAAGGGGGGGCGGTGGACAAATGCCTGTCAACCAAAGGTGTACATCGGGCGTCCCCGTCCTCCGTAAAGTGTCTCTTAGGCTCCCCTCCCCGGGGGGTTGACTCAGGGAATCCTGGGAAGTACTGGCTAGGATCTGTACTTAGGCAGTCTCAACCACGGGGGTATATAATTTGGCATCACAGGACTAAAACCCGAGTTTATTCTTAGGTTGGTTCATTCTTGGCAGGGACCGTACTGGTACTGTCATGTCTGTTCCTCTTGCTGTGGTGGAGCTAGATCGGAGATCACCGACCTAGTCGTTGGGGATTTGGTCCTCATAGTTCCAGCGACGGGGACTGACGGAGTGAGGCAAGGCATCAAGTTGTTCTTCTGCGCCGAGGAAGTGGTGCCCCGAGGCAAAGGTGTCCTAGCGTTCTTTCTCTCGTATTTCGTATCTTCTTGTTTTGCAGTCAACGTATAAAGCCGAGCAGGGACTGTGGGGTCTGCGTCGCGGATGAAGGGGTCTCTGGAGTGTGGACACACTCACCCCGAAAGGCAGACCAAGGACGGGGGTCCATCTTCAGCGTTCTGTCCCTTAGGCTCTTTAGTTTTTGGACGAACCATCTCACTTTGTGCATTAAATAGCTCCAGAATAATTTTTTAAGCAAAAATTACAATTTTATCAGTGAAAGTAAACAAATCGACCAACGGGCGAAAAGACTTCAATTTCTGGGCACCCAAAATCGGATGCATCAGCGGGCGCAGAAAGACTAAGTTTGGTGGCGCACCTAACATCTGGTGTCAACAAATATCAGCCACGCTAAGCCTAACGCTTACTGAAAATTACAAATACATATAACATTTTTCGTACAAGTACCCAAGATACGATTTTCAATATACAGGTTGATAAACACATATAAAATCCTATTTTATGCTCAAAGGTTATCTGTACAGTATATAAAAACCTTGAGAGAGAATGCTTACTCAGAACATGCAAATGAAGGCGGCGGACAGCAAAAATTTTAATAGTCTTCCTATCCTCGAAAATTCACCATCTTCGGAGGAAAAACTCCACAAATATCGCAACCGGAACTAGTAATCCATGGAAGAATCACATTTTCACAAACACAAGTGGTATAATTACCCATATATTAGCATTTTTATCGGAGCACACAAAAGCTACAACCAATATGGCCGCTGACATGCGCAGACCCTAGCAGGAGAGATGAAAAATGAGCAACGTCTTCGCAGGGACTGGAAGCACGGACCACTGGAATACGCGTCGAGCGTGCTGACTACTACGCCACGAAGGCATGCTAAGAAGGCGGAAGAAATACTTTATAAAATAAATGAAAATTGCATATTTGTATTAACATATTGTATGGTTATTATCCTTAATAAGAGGGGCCCAAGAAGATTTTCGATAGCTGTAGATGTGCCTTTGGGTACATGCAATAATTCCTAGAATATAAGTAAAAAAAAACGGCTGCCCATATTTACTGAATACTAATACTGCTTTATTCTATCTGCAAAGCACCGTAACTTACGTTCAAAGACCTAAGGAATAGCCTCTTTTGTCGGCATAGTTACAACCATCCGATAGTTTATTTAATATAGATTTTTAATATATTTCACGAAATTACGTTTAGTCTCCTAATACTGATAATATGAGAATTTATTTTTAAGTAAATAAGTTATGGAGAATTTTTCTTACCGAAATTTCGTTTCCTCTTTTTTTTTCCCAACGAGCTACGAGTTATTAAAATTAAATTTCTTCTTTATTTCTCTGAAGGTGATAATTGTCGTAATCTGAATATGAATTTATGTAACAGTTCTGTTACAGAATCCTATTAACTTTTTCATGCTGAAAGGTTATTTATATGAAAAGCAGTGGCAAAGAAAATAGATCAGCGTATCGTCCTTGTTATTTTCAACAATGTAAAATTAAACGTTCTAATAAACATCAATCCTTTAATTAAAAACCCCGTATTTTTTATTTATTAACCAAACAGTTGTTGAGATCACCAAGCGTATCATCACAATATATAATTCTGACTCCACTATTCATTCTTAAATCATTCCAAGCGGGCAGTTTCATCCATTATCACCATTCGCTTTATCTACAATATGTATGGAACAAAATGAGAATCCAATTATATCAAACTCATGTGATGAAAGACAAATAAAAATTTAAAATGCATATGATAAATGCATCACTCTTCTAAAACTTGATTAACACACATAAAATATATCTACCCGAAGAACTATACAATAAAATCAAATCAATTTTCGACTTCCTGAAAGACTGCGCATTGGATAACAACTCAACTAGACCAATGGGACCAACACTAAATCTTCATGACGTTGCAACTGAGCCCACATCAATCATGTTGAATGACGCTTCAACATCTCTAATAAATACTGCAATTTTGCAATTAAAATTTGACACTCCAATATCAAGGAATAATATGACTGAAACAATAATTCCAGAAATAATAGAGAATTTTACCAACACAAATCCAAGGATAACTCAGGATGATCAAGAACACAATTACTCCCCTCTTCAAGAAGAAAGAGGCTCATTTACTCCATTTATAGATAACATGGAATTTCAACTAAATTTCTGTAATAAGCAGAATCTAATGTCCATATTCAAATATATTGAGATGAACCTGACCCAAATATGTAATTTTATAACAACAGCTTAGCATCCAGAAATGATTCTGAACTTAAAACACTCAACCAAATGTCAACTCGATGCATGCAAATTCAAATTCGTATGCAGAAGTAACGGAAACTATACTAAATAAACTGAATAATATGATACTCTTATACCCAAAATATGCAAGAATATGTAAAAATTTAAGATAAACTGCAAGAAATAATTCCACTCCAAAATTTAAACATAAATGTCAAAAATATTAATGCTATAAGTCAAGAAAGTCTTGCTACTCACACTGTCATAATCCAGAAGACATCGAAAAACTTAGCTATGATCTCCAAACTAAAGCAGCTGCCGAAGAAATAGTTAACGTCAAATTTTTCAAAGCAGTACTACCTCTGTGCAGTGATCGCTATAGTGGGTGATTATTTTTCTACTCTCAATGGATTATTTTGAATTGTGCGTGAAAGTGATTCAAGTGAAAGTGATATTGTAATTCATATTTCTTCACCGGGTTATTTGCTGAACGACGCAGCATGGAGGGGAATGAATATCCCCAGTTAGAAAAAATGGATGCTGTTGCCGCATTTCATAACTATATGGCGAAACTATCTGATGAAATTCATCGTTTCGTGGACAAGTTCTCTGCAAACAACCGGCTTGGATTAATAAATGCGGACTCACTCTCTCTTGAAGATTACCTATGTGTTCTACAGATTATTGGAAAACTCAAATCAAGAATACAAGGGCTTGAAACGGATATGGACAATTGGATTTCGGACGCAGCTATTGAACATGAAAAGCAAGTGTTTAAGACCAAGTTTCTCAAGGACCGAGGCTTCGCTCAGGGACTTTTATATTTATATAAAGGTAAGCGTGAATCTTTTGGTGCTCATAATCCTGACAGTATTAATATGGATACTACTGATGTGACTAAGAAAATTATGCCTAACAAATTGAAAAATGTTACACATTAGTATTTGTAAAAATTATAACGATAATAGTTCCGAAGGTGACAAATCTGTAAATAATGTATCAATTGATTCTTGTGTTGAATTGCCTAAGCCAAAACGGCCTTCAAAGAAAAACAAGCGTTCTGTTAATGAAATGACTGATACAGAGGGCTTCATACAGCCACGAAATCCGTCCAAGCCCTTTAAGTTAGTTAAATGCAATGTTGATTTTTCTGTCAGTAATGGGTTTAATAGTTTAACTAAGAGTGATAGTGGTAATGAAAAGAATGTGGAAATGCAGGGTGAGCCGGAGGTTATTGAAGTAGAGCCACATAGAATTAAGCCAGTTATGGTAAAACCCGCTATAAAATTTTGTGGTTTTGCTAAAACGCTTAAAAATGATACTAAAATAGACTTTACTGTAAAAATTAATGGTGGTGGTACTGCTTGAAAGTGTTTCCTATAACAGAAGCCGATCACAGGCAAATTTCTAGGTATTTGGAAGAAAAGCAGTTATTATATAATAGTTAATAAAGTTGATGGCCGCATAAAAGTAGTATTTAGGGGCTTGCTTATAGATTGTCCCAAAGAGGAAATTAAGGAAGAGCTTGTAGCCCTTGGATACAAGGGGCGAAACGTTTCGAAGATGCATCATTTTAAAACCAAGATCCCCATGCCTTTATTTCAGGTCCAATTAGAGAATATGCCTGGCATTGATGAAATATATAATTTGACATATTTTACGTGTTTTATGTAAATGTTTCCGCTTATAATGCCACCGGAAGTGTTGTGCAGTGTCACAACTGCCAACACTTCCACCACTTATCACAGAACTGTAAACTCAAGCTCCGCTGTGTTAAGTGCGTGGGGCTGCAAAAACGGAAAACTAAAGGCTAAAAGAATTGATGATATAATATGTGGTATTTGTAAGCAGCCAGGGAATACTACGAATTATCGTGGTTGCCCTAAATTTCCCACTACCAGATCTGTTAAAAATGTACAAGGTCAAAGCTAATGTTAATCAATCGAGTGTTGGTGAAAATAATGTTGATAAAGGCAATAGGTTAAAACCAGATATTAGTTATGCAAATGTAACGGCAGGTTCATCTAATACTAATAACCCTAAAGCTTCTAATTGTGATAATGTTGTTAATAGAAGTGCAAATGTTAACACGCGTGTTAAGGACCTAGGTCCGAATGTATTTATGGATGTATTTAAATTCATAAAGGAATTAGTTGACTTATTTAAAGGTTCCTCGATAGCTAATATAGTAAGAAAATTAACTGATAGAATTCATGAGCTGCAAGCTGCAGAGCATGCCATGGATAAAATGTTCATACTTGATATATTTGAAAGTATTTGTGGTCCTAAAAGCAATGTCTAATGTGTAGTATTGCGAATAATCTTGTTGATATTATTGCATGGAGCGCAACGCTCTAGCTTGCAAAATTAATGAACTGCGAGACTTCATAAATGAGCACAATTCCGACCTATTTTTTCTACAAGAATACAGTTTTGGTCCTTCTACACCAATATTTGTTACAAACTACTGTGTTTACAGAGATCCAAATGTGAACAGAAACAGAGGTGGTGGTACTGCTGTCCTTATTAAACGCTGCATTCCCCACCATCAAATAACAATACCGCAGCTTTCAGCCATAGATACCACAACTATTTCCGTTACTATAAACACAGGCATAACATGCACTTTCGTCACCACCTACATACCTCAATTAAAGATTCAGCAGTTGTTGAGTCTGATCTCAATGCTTTACTCACACTTCGCACACATATTGTTATATGTGGAGATCTCAACGCTTGACATCGAGCCTGGAACTGCTATGATTGTAACACTATAGGCAAT
Organism: Stegodyphus mimosarum; assembly: GCA_000611955.2. NCBI lineage: Eukaryota > Metazoa > Arthropoda > Arachnida > Araneae > Eresidae > Stegodyphus > Stegodyphus mimosarum. Next base: position 179,274 of record KK117675.1, read on the forward strand.
ATAATATTTAATTTAGCCCGCAGGGCCACGTTCCAGATAGCAGCTCCAAAAACCCCAGCACGGTATGCTACTGGTTCCACGGGATCATTGACTTCTTTCTTCTCCGAAACGCCAGCGCTCCGCTGGATGTTTCGAACTGATGGATGAATCTTCATCTGATCACAAGCCAGTTCGATTGATTCTCGATATCAGTAGTTATACTACATCAGTCAAAAGAGCCTTTAAAACTGACTGGCAAGTATTTGCCAAAGCTCTCAACAACATTCAGTGCACTCTTCCAACAATACACTCAGGGAATGACATTGATATTCTGATCAAGGAGTTCACCTGCACTGTACAAAATACTCACGATACTGACAAAAGAGAAATCAAACAACCAAAACTTGTCAGATCAAAGGAGCTATCCCAACTACTTAAGAAATACAATGCTGCCAGGAGGCAATTTCAAAGGCACAGATAAAACAATATTCAATAGGCTGTATGAGGCAATCAAGTCTCATGATAATTAGTATACACACGTTCGCAGGGCTAGCTACCTTGAATCCCTCACCAGAGATGACAATTCTATATGGAAAGCGGTCAAGAGGTAGAAAAAATGCCACAATTCCATTCCGCCCCTTAAATGTCCTCACTGGATCCATTTCACCGAAACTGAGAAGGCAGAACTCTTAGCACAACATCTGGAATCTCAATTTTGCACAAACAACATCCAAGACTCCAACACAGAACATTTAATTGCTGATTTTCACCATAACTACATAACAAGTCCACACACAGACAGCATGATCTCAGTCATGCCGTCGGAAGTATATGATTACATCAAAAGGTTAACAAACAACAAGTGCTCAGGATATGACCAGATAAATAATCGAATGATAAAGAGGTTCCCAGTGAAAACCCTGTTGTACTTCACGAAGCACATCAACCTGATTCTACACTGGACGCACTTTCCTGACTGCTGGAAACTCACCCAAATTATGCCTATACTGAAGCCACAAAAAGCTGCCGGAGTCCTACCGGCCTATAAGTCTTTTGTCCTCCTTAAGTAAAATTATGGAAGCAGTTCTTCTCTCCGAACCAATCAGCACCTGTGCGAGGACCGAATTATCATACCGCAACAGTTTGGATTCAGACGTAAACACTCCACAGTTGTTATGTAGTGATTTTTGGTTAGTTTAGAATTATAGATTAATGTGTAGTTAATTGCAGTTATTTGTTAATTAATTATTGAGTGAGTAAATTATATGCATTAATTTATGCTTATTCTAAATTTTTCTTCACGAGTTGTATTGCTTATGTTATTGAATCAATTATTTTTATGCGAGTTAAACAGAGTTCTCATTCTTACGTTACGCGTTCGTTAGTTCGGGAGAAGGAGACAAATGGGAAATCGGTTGTTTCTGCGTAATATTTTAAATTTAAAAATACTTCCTTTTTATTCACATGGTTTAAACTTATACCTCTTAAAGAGAAAAAATTTACCCTTCTTATGAATCTACTTTCATGACTGTACGTCGCCCCGTTGGAGAATTATGCCCATTTAATTGCTAAAATTGTTGAATTTCGTGTCTAAAAATTTATTCTGCTATAAGCGTCGTTTTGTGCACTTTCTCGTCAAGGTCATGTACTGCGTGGTACGGGAGCGATAGGTTTGTCGCATTCTTTTCCCTCACCCCTCCTTCTTGGCGAAGGGGGTGGCGAGGGTGGAATTTTTTTTGGTGTGAAGAAGGAAAAACTAAGTTTTCGCAGCACTGTTTTGTGTTTGGCGAGATTTGCATACTAATTCACCAAATTTGGTGATTTTCGGAAATTCTGGATTCGGGACGAATGAAATCGTCATGCAAGGCCATGTTCAGTCTTTTTTTTTGCCTTGGATTCGCAGCTGAAAGAAGACGCTTCGATTTTTTTCCTACCTCTGGAAGAGCTACTATGTTGACCCAGGGAGACCGGTAGAATTATGCCCATTTAATTGTCCGGGCTTCGTCCGGAAAAAGCGGCCTTCGGCTTGTTGCTTGCTCCCATTGAGGAAGAGATGAAGAATAAGAAGGAGATGTACTTCTATTGTTTTTCTTCGAATCTCAATGCATTTTCCACCAGAGCTTGACGTTCCTTGAATCCCGCTGAATTCGGCTTCTTCCAGATCTCTCACT
>KK117675.1:187501-200674 GCA_000611955.2 Stegodyphus mimosarum
AATAAAGAAACTGAGGTCACTATACCGAGTAACAGAATGGATATATATATATATCTACATATATATATATATATATACTTTTGGTGGGGCCAATTTCAACCAAAATATGAGGTGCACATCTACATGTTATAGCAGTCCTGTATACAAGATTTCAACGTTCTGAGTCTACTCGTTTTTGAGTTATGCGAGATATATAGATACACACGTACATACGTACGTACGTACAGACGCCACGAAAAAATGTCTTCTGAATCCATTTTAAATTAGTTTTATAATTCGTTTTGGAAAAAGAGTCTTTTATTCTGTCCTTACATACAGATGTCACGAAAAATATCATTGAATTGCATTCGATAGCGGTCAGAATGGATATTTTCGTTGAGATATAATACCCGGAATTTTTCGCGGTTACAATACTTACTTTTTACTTCGTACAATTAAGTAATAAAAAATTTAAATCTCTTGCTATGGGAAGCACTACGACTACTAAATCATGTGCCATTTGATCGTTGAATTGAGTCTCAAGAATGGCATTTCTTATTGATTCTTAACAATTAACATTCAAATCGAAATTTTTAAAATAACAATACATTAAGCATAATAATTGATATTCGTCAATAACTATTTAAAATATTTGTTAAATAGTACAATTTTATGAAGTTTCGATGCTTTGATAAAAAGATAAAAAGGAGTCTTACTACAGGCATGAATGAACATATGGTTATTCAAAATGCCATTAAATGCCGAAGAACAATATAATGCCAAAATAAAATCATAGGAAGTTTCTGTTATTTACTGACTAACAGGAGTTTCCTCTGTGACCAGCAAGAGAAATGAGATCGTGGTCTGCTTTTCTTGCTGGACGGCAAACAAGAATTTTTCTTATTTCGACTGTTTATTGACCTGAGCACAGAAATCCTTGACAAACTATGGTGGTTAGAGCTCCAGGAGAAAACGGGCATCCAATTTCCTGTTGATTTCATTTCTCCTACTCGTGTTAAGGACAAAATAAGGAGCACCAACGATTCTGAGTTGGGATTAACACTTTCTTTAGTTTTGGATTTAAACAGCTTAAACTCTAACATTCCTTAAGTATGATTATTTTTTCATCCGCTTTTTCTTTCCCTCATTTCAGGTTTGCGTTTTCATGTAAATTTGAATTTTTCTCTTAAAAGAGGCTCAAAATAAACTTCTGGATATAAAGAAATCTGTTTGAGACGACCACAAGTGATTTGTGGAGACAGTTATCTTAGAAAAACAATATTTAATATTGTTGATGGATTATTTTCTAAGAAATATCGGTCACATCCAAAGGTGATAGTACAAAAAGGTTCAATTTTCGCTGCGCTTAGTCATATAATTAAAAAATTTGTATTTCCTATATAGTGCTGCAACGGCTCATCTCACTGTAATTCATTTGAGTAGATAGTGGACTTCTTCTGTTGTGCAGCAATAGCGTAATCGTGTTTGGATATCAATATTTTGAGTCCTATTTCAATCTCAAATATTTTTGCTAAATTTCGGATTAAAACGAAAATTTTTTCAAATACAACTACGGTAATTGTGAATCCCTGCTCTCAACTACACTTATGTCAAGCTGTTTCCAGCTAGACTATTACTGTCTAGGTCACGTTAAAATGTTAAAATTGTAATGTAATGTTAATGTAATGATGGTAAGATTTATTTTAACTAACTCATTATACTACAATTTTTATATAAAATCCTTCCTATACTTTGACTATTTTGTCTAATCTACTAGAAATTGTAAATGAGAGGGAATTTAAATAGTAATAAAAACAGAAATCTTATGAAAGACAGGAATGGCAGTTCCAGTCGGCCGTGAAGAGACTCCTCTGTTTGCATCCGAAGTGAACGATATTTCTACTACTTGGTCAGTTCAGCTTTTATTTGAATATTAAGTAATAGTTCTTGAAAATAACCGAGCCAGGTGCTAGGCTATACCAATTCAACGAGCGAAATGCAAATAGTATTAATTCTGTTATTCCTACCTGAAGCTGAAATAAATTTATATTACTCAGTTTAGTTTTATACTTCAGGGTTAGTTAGAACACCTAGCGTGGGTTTCAAATAACTTAGCTGTACCAATATCACGAAGATTCTGTGAACTGAATTATCACCACTAATATATCAGACAGACACAGAATTAAAGTACTAAGTTTATTCTACCTCACCATTTGTGAGTGCTTAAATTAAAGTATACATACGCAAATTTACTGGGTAATCTGGACCCGGTTTAAAACTCGAAGCTTTCTTTCACAAACGATATAAATACAACAAACTAAATCTAATTTGACTGGAGATTACAAGATTGCCTTGAACACGACAGACGCAATTACCAAAACAGGCTCTAATAGGAATCTAAAGTATTCCCAGCAAGGCCAACATCAGCGTCGCCAACGGTCTTGTTATTTCAACTGGCAGGGCGGTGGAATGCAGACCAGACTCCCACACTCTATTTGTAAATCTAAACACTTTACAGAAAAAACTGCTTGCCAGTCAAATTTGCACAAATTCTGGAATGGAAGAACCTGCGGCAAAAAGTGGTAGAGAGGAAAGAAATAAATTAACAGACGTCTCAAATTAGAAAAACATAAATTATAAATGCTACAAAGTAGCCAATAAATGTTTAGTTTTTTTTCCTTTCTAGTGCATTTATTTAGTACTCTAGTGTTATTATGTGAGCTCCAGTCCGGTAGGTTAGAACGTTAGTTTACATTAAGTTAAACTAAATTGAGTTTAATATTGCTATATCATAACCATCAAACAGTGTATAATGGTTAGAAACCCCGTATCATGTAAGTGAATCTCAAGTCTTGTATCCCGTAATGTAAATTGTATTCCGACGCATCCGTTATGTAAATGAAAGTTACAAATGAACATATTAACTTAGTTAACAATAGTAACCTCTTGCGAAATTTGAGAAACTTTTCTAATATACATAGGACAGATATTAAACTAAAATTTCTTGAGCTTTAACTTGAAAGTGACCTGAAAGTAACCTGAAAGTGACCACTTAGTCACGTTTATGAGATCTTTTTCTGAGGACCGCAATAAGATTAGCAAAACTCAAAAATAATAACGGTTAATGTGTATTTGTTATTATAGTTGATACTATTACTATAGTGGTAGTGTCAAAGTTGTTATTATTGTCATCATAATTATTATCATTATCCGTTACTGATTAATTAACCCATATGTTTGATTTTTTTCATTAAGCTGATAGAACGAAAACTCTATTGTGAATTTTTTTATCACTGCAGATTACCGTGCCTGTTTTCTTCAAATCTTGCGAACAATAGTTTAAATGTTTATAAAATGTAGTTGAAATATTAGGAAATTACATAAAAATTAAAGACGAGGCTATTTGAATGAAATTAAAGATGAGGTTATTTAAATGATAAATAGAAATGTTACTTCACCTCTCACTCAAAATATTTCTTCTGCTATGTAATAATCCCCCGCAAGGAGCATAAATAGGTACCATGCAGATTCGATGTGAAACATTTGACACATGGACTTATTCAAGAAGCAATAGTTGATAAACTTTTACGAATAATTTAAAAATGAGAACTTGCTTAATAATTGCTTGTGACATTTTACTACCGGGAAATGAATCATTATTCAAGTTTCCCGATATTTGATGAAAAAATAAAAGGAAACGTAAAGAATCAATCAAGTAAAATTTACGAACTGACAGAAAATCTTAGCAAGTTATGAAACATCATCGCAAAAGAAAAAATATTTCAGCTAGTAAAAAATAAAAAGTAAATTGAAGAGTATTTTGATAGCATAAGAGATAAAGAGTTTCTTCATTTTCATTTTACTTTCAGATCGAAATAAAACATAAATGTAATAGACAAGTTTCAGCATCAAAAAACAAATGCTTTGGAATTTACGGGATAAGTCAGAAATATGGCTTCATGTTTTAAATAAATACAGCGCGTTACTTTATACTGTAGAAGAAAATGGTAAAACAGTTTTGAAACTTTAGTCTTTTCAGACTTTTCAGACACAGACTTTGTCTATTGTATATTACGGCACAGCACAGAATTAGATAAGCCCACAACTATGAAGTTTGACACTCGTACTATCCTGACGATTTTTCAAAAGTCCCTTGATTTTTTTTCCTACCATAGAATGTCTGGTTATTTTAAAATTTTAACATGCAAATACGTACCTACATTCAAATTTTGAAATTTTCACTTACACAGCAAATTCTTCATTCTTAAGATAAGAATATTCTAAAAAGTATTTACTACAGTAAATTAATGGTTAAAGTAAATAAAAGTATTTACTACAGTAAATACTTTTATTTGCTGTGCAGTAAACAGACCTATATGCCATTTCCGCCACTGCTTTTTAAATATGCTAATTTATGATTTTAAATAAAGGGAACGTTTCTTTAGTGAAGTCGAAGAAACTGGTGACGTCGCGCTTCGCGATAGACACACTTTTGCAAAAACGTCGAAGCACCATGAAGCAAGTGGCGGTTTTTGATGAAATTGAATATGTGTATAGCTGATACACAGATAATAAAATGATTAAAAAAATCAATCATATTACCAGTTCGCGGATTGTTCAAATTAGTAGTTGGTCGAACCGCCCCTGGCGGCAATGCATGCTTGAATTCGTCGAGACAAGCAGTGGTAGAGATTCCTAATGTTATTGTGCGACACATTCTGCCAGGCATTCATCGGTTGTCGCTCCAAATTTGCGATATTTTGTGGTGCCCGAATCTGGCCGCCTACCATGTCCCAGACATGCTCGATTGATGAAAGGTCAGGTGACCTTGCTGGCCAAGGAAGAGTATCAACCGCACGGAGACAGTCCAGAGACATGCGAGCGATATGTGGCCTGGCATTATATTGTTGGAAAATGGCCCCAGGATGACGTGCCATGAAGGGGAATGCAACCGGATGCATGATGGTATCAACATATCGTTGAGCTATTAAAAATGTACGGAGGATGACTAAAGATGACCTGCTGTCATAAGTAATAGCACCCCACACCGTCATACTAGAGGTTATGGCTGTATGCCTTTGTAAAACAAAGGCTGATTGGGACCGCTGGCCGCATGTGTGTGAAGCGGGATTCATCGCTTAACACTATACGATGCCAGTATGATGGCAGCCATGATCATCGGCTGCGACACCACTCCAGACGACTCCGCTGATGTTGTGGGGTCAAAGGCGAACGTCTTAAAGGCCTTTGTGAGCGTAACCTGAGCCAGACAAGCGCCGTGAGATGGTGGACGGTACCACGAGAGGTATAGACATAGTAGTTCTGTAATGCTTTGAATAGTCGACAACGATACCGTTGGGGCGGTTCGGGCCTGGCGAACAATCATCCTATCTTGTTCGCATTTGTGCTTCTTGACCTTCCAGAGCCTTCATTTCGTCGGCAATTTCCTTGTGGCAACCATTGCTGCAAACATCTTTACACAGCAGTTTCTGTACACTTCAGGTGGCGGCCTATTGCTCGGTATGACCACCCAGCTTCACGCAACCTTACAGTGCGACCACGTTCGAAGTCGTTTAATTGTCTGTAAGGTCTTCGATGTAGTCGTAATGGCATCTTTACGGAATTACAATGGCAGCAACAAAAAAGAAAAAAAATTCCGCCTCTGTTACTGGTTTTACATTTTGCGAATTGCGCGGTATGATTGCAATTCCTGTTCATTTGTCTTGAAACTTTGATCATTTGCATGTTCGATTAAGATGTTTTTGCGTACCAAATTTCGTCACGTCCTTCTTGGAACTTTCGTCAAGTCCTTCTTGGAACTTCGATTTTTTTGCAAAAGAGTGTATAGCAGTGATAATCTTGACTTGACTAGAAATAGCGTGGCGTTTCATTTTAAATTTATTATTACGCGTAATAATTTATTCTCCTCTTTTTTTAAATGGATCTTTCATTTAGCGTTCTTTTCGGCTGTTAATCTTAGTTTTTTCTTTATGTAGTTTTTATTTCTGATTTAGAATACACAGTGATAGAATTAATTAACTGCATTTAGAATTATTGGTTGACAAGCTATCCTTTTGCCATTTTATTTCGAATACGGAATATCTAACTATCTTCTTCACCCCTTCAAAGGACAAATTTCATGTTAGGCGTTCACCTCTTTTTACTAAACTCATTTGTAACTACATTTTTTGTCTCCAATTTAATGTGCACATTAATTAATAAATTCTTAAAAATAGAAACAAAATTAATTAAATTTACATTAAGAATTATTCAGTATAAAATTTCTTAATTCTTTTGTCCTTTTTAATGTATATATATATATATATATATATATAGTCTTTAATAATGTACAAATAATAATGTACAACATGATATAGTGTTGCTTATCGATTGGTTTAATGTATAAATATTATGGCTATGATTTGTTTCTATCATATATTGATAGCATGATTACTCTATTACATATTGATTCTACCCAAATTATTATTATATTATATATTGTTGACACCATGATTCTATTAAATATTGTTGCCACCGTGATTCTATTATATTTTGATGCCATCAGGATTATTATATTGTATATTGATGCCGTTTCTAATCTATATTGATGCTACCATGATTATAGATACACTATGATTATTCTATAGTATACATATGTAAAATATAAAAAATACGATGGCTTTGCTTTGCGAGAACAGGCAACCTCTGATTAAGTTTCTGCAATTTCAAGATCTTCGCCCTAGATCAGTACTTTCAAGAACTCTCTACCCTGTTACGTAACCGCTATTATAAATAGCTCTACGCGTCATTTTTCGGCAGATTGCTTTCTGCCATTCCATTTGCTCTGTCTCTTTGTCTTTCCTTTGTTAAAAATGTTTATGGCTTCGAGTTCTAAATTTAATAGTATTACTATTTAAATTATTATCGAATATGTGATCTTCGTGTAAAGAAAAATGAGCTATGATTTTAATCCAATAAAGATGTGGAGTTTTTAAAGTGAAATTCTGCTGTCTTCAGTTCTGCGGCCTTTCCACCCGCTACGAAAGCATCCGGACTCTCGACTGGAAATATCATATATATGCCGTCGTAATTATTATTCAATTACATATTGATTTCGTACACCATTCTTCTATATTTATTGATACCATCATGAATATTCTGTTATATATTGAGGCCGTTTTTATTACACTGTATTGATACCACCATGATCTGTTTCTATATTTCTTTCCCGTCTTATATTCTAATTGTAACTGCACAATGTTTAGCAATAAGTCTAATATATGCGCTTCAAAATAATTAATCTGAAAGTTCATGTTGAGTAGTTTGCCAAACGTGTTTCGAATAGACTTACAAGGGGGCATTCCCTACTGGTCATCACCAATTTCGCTCGAATTTATAGGGCATGTAGGGCTTGACCAAGGTCCGTATAATGAAAAGGTTCGCGCATAAGAGGGAAAACGCGTTGAATGGTCAACCACATCGTGACGTCACAGGGAGACCTCTGTTGCTTTCTCTCATACTACGAGCGAAGAAACTACGGTAGGCGCTTGAAACGAATTTGCGCTTATTTGACTGTTCTTATTTGCTAGGTGTTTACATTAAAGTGTTAAAGAAGGATATTAACTAAATCATAATTTAACATGTATAAATATCTAATAAACATTTTGTAACTAACCTGAAAAATAAATTTGCATTGTACATACCCCTTATTTCTTTGACATATTTTATACTTGAGCGTATAATTTCGAAGACAGTATATAAAGATATCTTATAAAAACAAACTTTGAATGATTTAAACCGAGGGCAAATTAAGTTCAGAACCCAAATTATGTGCTGTAAATTACCTGCGCCGATGTGGGGCTTTTGCGCTCTTACAGAAGAGGCCGTAGGTACTGGGAAGCAAGAACGCTGTTTAGACAATGACTTCGGTCTTTTGTTCTTAGTTCTGTTGTTTGTAACCTTTCTTATAAGATTTTAGTTCTTTGTAACTTTCTGCCTAATCATTGGAAATAAAAAAATATACGTATGTAACTGCCATTGATTTTTGTATCACAATGTATTCGCATTACTTTCATTACATTCTGCGTTGCGAAGTTAATTGGCTTTCTGCTTACTTGGATTATGTTACTTGGTTTAGACTCCATTGTTCAGCATATTTTCTTATTGCACATTTTATTTTATTCTGCACTATTTTATTTTGGTTGTATGTACGTTCATTGCTACTTGCTAAGTTATTTTGTATCTTAGAAGTGTATTATATCTTGACCTGTCCAGACATACTTATTGTGCAATATTAATTGCTGGATTCAGCCAGAGGCAAATCTTATGCTTGCCTGATGTGGCATTTTAGCTTTTGACTTGCTCTTGTTCGCTAGAATTTCATCAGCATCACTGGAACTTTCGTAATCTCCAGAGGAGGAAATCTGTGCGGATTAAATCTGGTGATCCTGGTGGCCAAAGAACAAGTCCAACTACTATAATACATTTCAGGTTGTACATAGCCTCGAGGTAATTTCTGACGAACTGTAATGAACTTTCGCTCCATAGTGGTGAAACTAAATTCATGTGCGAACAGCTGGCTGGATACCGGCAAGAAATTCTGGTGAAATATCTTGTAGAAAGTTGTATTTGCAGAGGTCCAATCGACTAGGTAGAACATGCAGTCCTACTAAATTACTACTAAGGAGTTATGTACCTTGCTAGCGTAGCTATTAAAAAACAATCATTCTTGGCAATCATGTGGTATCGTGCCTGTACATTATCATGCTCCCAAAGGTGAGAAATGTGGACATTTAACACATCCAAACATGCAAACGTAGCCTCATTGGTGGATAAGACGAACGAAAGTTAGGATTTATAGCAGTTTGTTGTAGGTACCAACGGACAAATTTAATATTAAGACAATAATTGTGCGGCTCCAACGTCTGCATGCTCTAGAAAATTATATGCATACATTTCTTCCTTATTTAAAGTCTTCCAAACGATCGATTGACTCGCACCCAGTGCACATCCAATAGTTTTCGAGCTTGTTGCAGGAATATCCTCAAATGTATTATGCTAGGCCAGTGATCTTAAACTGGGCGGGCCGCATGCGGTCTCCGAAGCAATTTTATGTGTGTTTTATGTAGACCACGAAGATAATTTAATTATGTATTTGTTGTAAAACAGTTATTGTAATGATTTGAGTATTTTAGTTTGTTGGATGTGAGAGTTTATATTATTTTCATTTCCATTAAACCGGAGCATGAATAACGCACCAGAAAATCTGTAAACGTAGCTAATTAATTTACAGTGGGATATAAATCTTATTCAGAGATTTGAAGATACAAATTTTATTAACGTTTTGTACTTGTCAAAAATGTCTTACAGATAGAAAATAAATGTAAATTCGAATTTTTTATCCTTTACGTTATTATTATTACTCCTTATATATGTCTTGATAAGTATTTAGTAAGCGATGACCGGCAAGGGTTTTTGCTTGGAAGCACAATTTCCCAAAACTACTCTGAGAAAAATTTATTTTCTTGATTTTAATGTAAAAATTTTCCTGGTATTTTATACCTAGATTTGTGTACTTTTAATATATTGCCTAAATTTCTTTGATATATTTTAATATGTACGTATATATACGTTCTTACGGATATCACGAAAAATATTCTAGGCCGTGTATATATGGCCTTGCTGGTTAGAGGGTTAAAAATTTCTTAAAAATGTTTCTTATTTTGTTGACAAAATTTTTCATTTTTTAAAGACAAAAAAAAAAAAAAAAGAATCCGGCCTCGAGATGCTTCCCATTTTACATTTGGCGTGCATACAGTCTGAGTCTGAGACCACTATATTAGGCTATTTAAAAAATTCAGCTCATTGCAAAGAGTGTCACAATTTTTGCAATGAGCTTTAGTAATTGGACAATTATCTATCACTTTCTAATGAGTCTATTTTTAAGTGCATTTGAATGAGCCGATACACCTGTAGGCTAATCAGGATTGAGCACAAGCATTAGGCACACCTTTAGGCACAAGGATTTGTGTCCCAGAAATCTGGATCCCACATCTATTAGCAAACCCCACTTTAACAATGTAATCTTTTGTTGCTATCTGATAAACATTATTTTCCACCTTAGGAATTTTCTCATTTAAATCTGAATAATTTTATTTTCGAAGCATTTAGCAAAATAAAGATTCCAACTGGCAATCAATTTTAGTTTATGCTCAGTGGTTTCAATATTTTTTTCCTGCTGCCTTGTTCTAGCCTTCGTGTACTTTTTTATATTCCTTTATTACGTTTTCTTGCCTTTTGCAACTGTCGCAGTGATAACAGAAATCATTCTTACAGACTTTAGTATTGCTTCGGCAACAAGATGTGTGAATCTTCATAGAAAATACGAAGATCACAACACAGATGATGTTTAATTAAAACTGGGCTTAAAAAATGCTTTTTTTTTTCGAAGTTAGCAATTTGATTTTTTTCTTTTCTCTTTCCATTTCAGCTTCCTTATTGTTCTCTTTAAATCTTTCCGCATCTTTTTCTCTGTCACTTTTTTCTAAATACTCTTGGTGAAATGTCCTTTGAGCCTACTTCTCATTATTTTTATTCTGTTCCAAAAAGTGCTGATACATAGTAAACGATTACAATAGCTACTGCATGAGAAGGATCCTGAAACTTGAGACACGCGATTTAATTGCAGCATTGCTATTGTCCTTCCTTCGACTATGTAAAAAAAAAAAAAAAGAGAGAAAGCGGTGTTGGCTGCTTATCGGTGCAACATCAATAAGGATTATAGAAAAATCAAAACAGCGAGAATTTTGATTCAGTAATGTAAATCTCGTATTGTTTTGTATTCTTCGAAATCTGGTTTGGCTTGGTTCATTTGAATATAGCAAAGCCCACAGGGATGCATATAAGCAAATTGTACATTGCTAGGACAGAGAATATCTACTAACATTGCTTGTAAAACAGGCAAATCGACAACCTTGTATTCGGCGTAGATTTTGTAAAATCTCAATCCATTTGAGGGCAAAACGAGTCCCTCTTCATCAGGAGCAAAAAATTCTGCCAAAAAAAAAACTGCGTCTTCTCTGCACACCTTGGCAGATCAACTGCAATAGAGGTGGCGCTCTGAGCGTTCCAACCCAAAATAAGTAGAGGTTTGGGATCTCGGACCTTCATCAGGAACAAATAATTCTGATAAAGGGGGACCCGTTTTGCCCTCGAAATCGATTGAGATTTTAAAAAATCTACGCCGGATACAAGGTTTTCGATTTTCCTGCTTTACTTTCCACGTCGGCGTGTTTCTCTTGCGTTTTAACATTGTTTATATTCTGCTAGTGTTTGATTTGCTACTTAGATAGTGTTATTACAATATGGGATGATCGTAAACCAAACACATATAGAGTACTTTAAAATATATTTTCAGTTTCGAATACGAATCTTAGCTTACGTAAGCCTCGTTATCAGCCATGTGTCACCATATGGTAGGCCGGGTTACAATCTACATTTTACTTTCACTCGCATTGACTAATTTCGAGCGGTTGTCTTAGCAGTGTACAGTTTGCTTATATGCCTGTACATTTTGCTTGTGTAGTGTGCAGTTTCCTTATATGCTGTACATTTTGCTTGTGCAGTGTACAGTTTGCTTATATTCGTGCAGGCTAAAAATATTGGAATTCTAAAAGAAAAAGCATATAAATATCCAGCAAACTTATCAGTATTTGTTTCAACCAGAACAGAATCTGTTACCTGTCGCTCTGTAGATGAATATCCTATCATAGCCTTTCTAATATGACGATAATGCTTTCTGAATCTCTACTTGAGCTGTAAATATAGTAGATAGGAGGCTCACCAGCGGTCTCTGAACACTAGTAGTTCGACCTCAATTCGATTCCAAGCGAATGGGCTGGCTGCATGGGCGTTTTCGAGGATTTTCCCAACGTAATGTGGGTACGAGCTAATTTCCCTGAAAAGTGATCACAAAATCTTCCTTTAAGCAATAGCTTTCGTGAGCCTTGCCGTGATCAAATAATGGAATAAACCTATATATATATATATATATATGAACCTAAAATATAGTCTCATATAGAGATTCTTTGGAAACTTTGTCATGGATAAAGTTTGCTTTTGCAAATTTGCTTTGTACAAAAGATTGTAACTACTGCTTAACATAGCGAAAAACTGATATGCATATGGAAAAGTGGATGTTCTGTATGACACTTGCAGAAACATTAGCATTTAAGAACATTTCTTGATGTCTTTGGCTATTTTCTTCCTTTAATTCAGATAATACAAAACATCTTCTGTACTTGAAAATGGTACCTCGTTAGATAGTACATGCCTGTGTAAATGGTGACACTGTCCTCTTTAAAATTAGGCGGAATATAATCTTAGATTTTTCAATAAAATTGGAGAAAGTATTCTGTAGTTAATGACACTTTTTAATATCACTGAACTCTGCATTTAAAATTAACTCCATGTTAAAGATGAATTTTAATTTATTCTAAAACTGAAATTTATATATGCTATCCTCTTTCCTTTAAAGCAGAGAAGATTGCATATTTTTTTAAAATAAACAAATGAATAAAAAATGTAATTATAGATAGTTATTTATTTTCTAAACAAATGAATAAAAATTTAATTATATATAGTTATTTATTTTGTAAATAAATGCATAAAAATATAATTATACATATTTATTTATTTTCCAAAATGCGCCCCCTCCCTTTTTTTGGTTCGTTTATAATCCTCAAGAATCTTAGAATCTTAACTTTTGTTCAAACTGGGACTTCCTAGAATAATCAAATGGAAAATTTCTTAAACAATAGTCAAAGTTCACCCGCAAAGATGGTGTGGACCTTGAATGGATAGTGTTGATCTTGAATGAAATTATTTAATCCATCTGACCTTTAATTACGGGATATTAATGAAGGTCAGATTTACATGGGGAATTTTTTACACTGATCAACATTCTAAGGCATATAAAAATAGCAAACAAAAACGATTTTTAAAGATTGAAAAACAGATGTGAAAAATTAGAAAAAGAAGAGCTTCACTGCGTTTACTGGCCAAAGTAAAGACTTATACTTCTGTTATATGAGTTCTAAGGATACCTGAACAGGTTCCAAGCAATAAATTAAAGTGGCTTTCTGGGAAACTCACATTTGAAAGAGCTGCTTTGTAATAGTAATTTCTTCGCCCTGG
>KK117675.1:210173-231629 GCA_000611955.2 Stegodyphus mimosarum
AAAAGGGCTGTA
Organism: Stegodyphus mimosarum; assembly: GCA_000611955.2. Classification (NCBI taxonomy): domain Eukaryota; kingdom Metazoa; phylum Arthropoda; class Arachnida; order Araneae; family Eresidae; genus Stegodyphus; species Stegodyphus mimosarum. Next base: position 210,186 of record KK117675.1, read on the forward strand.
ATTAAGACTTTTGAGGCACTTTCTCGGCATTTTCCTCAGAAAGTAGCATTTAGAAGAGAGGGGACAATCACAAAATGCGATCAGGAACAACAGATAAAGTTGTAATTATAGGGCTTTATCTACTTGTCTTTCTTTGGAAATTGGTTGTAAGGAGGAGTTTTCATACAGTGCGTCCTTTAAGGCAGGGCAAATGGGCTCTGAAAGTAGACTGAATAGAACAGTTATTTAGGGTTTAATGTTATTACTATGCATCTTCGAGTTCGGAGGCCTACCTTTAGAGAGCATTCGTAAAAAAATGCTTTTGAATGCCTTAAGAAAAGCTCTTTTTCTTGGTTGTTCATAACTGTTCGGCGTACAGTTGCAGATTTAGGCTATTGGAAATAAAAGTTGTAATATTAGTAAAGTAAGGAAAACAAATTTTAAGTCATTTTCCTAGAAGCTTCAGTGTACACAGAGAGAGCTACATCTGAAAATTTCATTGCTTTAAATTTACAGATGGCTATTTCTGGCGTAAATACAGTATTAAATTCCTTTTAGGAAATGATAGCATATAGATTACTAATGATGAATGAGAGGAAGCGGATTTGGAAAAATCTCCGTATACCAATGTTGCTAAAGTAACAATTGAAGAAGCAACGATCCGTACGGCAGACACTTTTTTCCGTTCACTTCAATATTTCGTAAAAACATAAATTTCGTGCTTTCAAATGTGATTCATTTTCTTATGACATGAAATACACTTTTAGATGTTAATTAATAAATGCTATTAATTAATATAATTCCTAGGAATTTCTTACTACGTAAGTAGGATCTCAAACTACGTAAGTAAATTAACAGCCTAAAACCAAAGCAACTTTGCTAAGTTTAATAAAAAAAAAAAATTCTCTTTTCTTTTTTTTTTTAGCTCGAAAGGACTCCTATTCTCGAAACGCGATTTTGCGTTGTTTCACTTTTCATTCGAGTCGGTTGCCTTTTGGAAAAACGTAAGACATCATTCTTTCATATTTAATTTGCATATTATTAATAAACAAAATAAACAATTTAAAAGCAATAGATGCAGTCTTTTAGAATAATTTTTTCTTTTTAATCTGATTGATTTAAATAAAAATGCATTTAATTCTGATATATCTATATAAAATCATTACAGCACTTTCAAGTCTTTTTTAAAGAGCTTTAATGTAAATTCAATCCAGATCTGAAAAAAAAAAACTATTTCTGACTGCAGTTTGGTTGGATTTCAGTCCAACTTTATCATAACATTGCTATTACGGTAAAAGAAACAGTCTTATATCCATCCAGAAATTCAGCATCCACATGATTCCCTACAAGCTTAACTGCATTTATTGTAATAATAACATTTGGATGAAGCTGCACTCAGCTGTAGAGAATAGTTATATATAATCTCAGTAATATTTAAAAAAATTCTTCTTGTGAAAATTTTTATGTTCCGTTTCTTAATTTGTTTACTAAGTCAACAAGCCTAACACCAGAATGCGTCAATGAGTCTAACGTGTGGATTTATTATCTGGAGAGCAGCTTATTAGATTAATCCTAGAATTTGCAGCAATCAAGAACCTTCAAAATCCTTATTCATAGGAAGTCTAACAGCTTCACTTCAAGGTTAGCTTCACCTGATTCTACAGTCCAACGCTACATTCTCATCCAGAAGTTTAACGTACCATTATTTGCCAAAATTTCTGCCATGGATAGGAAGAAGCCTTATTTAGCGCTAGACCTATGGTTATAGCAGCCATTAGTGCAAATGATGGCTCTAGTCTGTCTAATGGGACAAGGAACATCTTCCGATAATGTAACAAAATATGTTAACAATAAGTTATTTCTCCAGCCTTCTTAGCATGCCTTCATGGTGTAGTGGTCAGCACGCTCGGCGCGTATTCGAGAGGAGCGTGGTTCGAGTCTCGGCAAAGGCGTTGCTGATTTTTCATCTTTCCTGCTTTCAAAAAATACCTAATGTCCCTATAGTGCACCCGAACTAAAAAATAAAGGTGGTGGATGATGATTCTCCAGCACCAGGATTTGGTGATTGGGTCCTCTAATCCCCAGGGGGGATAAAGGGGGAATATGTAAAGTATTTCTCTCGCCTTCTTAGTATGCCTTCGTGGTGTAGTGGTCAGCACGCTCGGCGCGTATTCGAGAGGTCCGTGGTTCGAGTTCCGGCGAGGGCATTGCTTATTTTTCATCTCTCATGATTTCAAAAAATACTTAATGTTTCTACACAATAATTAAACAATTAAATGTACATTGTTAGGCCATCCTGGCCTTTCACATCCTACATCCGTAGTTTCTTGCTTGCCACTGACTACTGGTGCTCAAATCTCACGGTACAAAATCTAATCTGATTGTAAGTGGTGGGCTCTGGTAGTTTAGATAGTTAGAATTTAAGCGAAGTCGTTAAGAACCTCTGTTTGTGGACTTAAATTCTGGCAGGGAAAAATGTGAGGTTTATCTATTTATTTTTGACTAATAGTTCATTTTAAATTGAAAGGCCTTTTTTATCATTCTCTTTTCTCCCACGCTTTTCATGCCAGAATGTAAACGAGTCAGCGAGAGATTATTCAAATTAATGGTGAAATGAAGTGCTATTTAAACAAGAGTTTCGGAAGTTAGTTTTCAGAGCGTGTGTGTCTATTCCAGGCCATGTTGTGCTTTGATTATTAGCAACTTGCGTTAGCGGCGTTGATGTGTTCTTGTCTTTAGGCTTGTTTCGCCGGTTACTTTAGACCAGAGCTCTTCCTGCGCTTTAAAGTATTCTGAGGCTAACCTACACACCTTGAATTTGTTATTGTTACGTATTTCTGTTAAGCTAGAAGTGTTGGCTTCTTGTAACACAAGTTGGGGCATTTGTTAATTTTATGATTGAATGAAGGGTTTGATACACCCTTTTTCTAATCTCTGTTTTAGTTTCTTAAGGTTAAAAGATAATTTTTCAAACAACTTTTTTAAAAGTTTATGCTCCCTAAGCATTCAAAACATAGCTATCATTGTTCTCAATCTTCTTTCGCATTTAAATAGCGAGGGAAAGCAATTTTCAAAAACTAATGAAAGTTTTAAGGTAATATTCAAGAGCAGATTTTAAATTTGATTGGATCTAAATGATACCAAAGCGAATAATACTTATACGTCCTGAAACTAAATTTTTTTTCTACGTTGACATGTTTCTTCACGCTATTTGTATTGGTTCTTGAAATAAAATTACTATTTTTGACAAATGAACGCCATTTTATTTCAAATTTGAGCAAGCATAAAACTGTTATCGGTGCAGAAACTTCCATCTTAAAACTGAGCTACATGCATTTTATATGGCTATGTGCCAATAGTGAAGCGTGCTAGTATTTTTTAGAACACGAATTCTAATACAATTCTGTCAGTAAGATCTCTTTATCGAAAATAAAATATGGTCATCAATACGTTTCAGGTCAATATGCAGAACGAACTCTCGTAATTTGCAATATCAAAAACTTTCTCTAAACTCTGATGTTTTATTTTTAGCTACATATAAATGTAAGCATTTCGATTTTCAATTTATGTACCACCGCTGAATATAATATACAATTTAAAAATGAAATACTTTTATCTGACGATGTTAACCTTTTAGGTATATGTCTACCACCAGTGTTGCAAAAATAAATGCCAGGTAAGAAATTCTGTCGACACAGTGTATTCCATCCATAAAGAGTTTCAAAGCACAAGTTTAACCTTTAGAAAGTTTCCTTCAAAAGTGAATATTTTTTCGCAACTACGGGTATTCAAATGTTCGTTCATGATATTCTTGTTTTTAATTGGAGATCAGACTGAAAAATATATTAAAAAATCTATTACTGCCATTTCTAGGTCAGTAGAGTTTTATTTAACATATTTATAACGCATTGCGATATTTCAGAAATATTAACAAATGGCAAATGGAAATAAATTGAAAGACAGTCCTGATCCCAATATTGTGTTTCTCATTGATTCTCAGGCCGCTATATTGTCGCTTGTAAATTCAAAATGCAATGAAAATGCACATATCCATACTTGTAGAGCAAGGCTTTTTGAACTTAGAAATTCTGGAGAAAACATCTCCCTTCAATGAATTCTGAGCCATTGCGGCATTTTTAGTAACGAGCCGGCTGATCAGACTTGCTAAAGCTGGTTCTCTAATGACTTAGCCTGATTCTTTTCTGCTTTTGCGTAACATTAAAAGGATTGTAAACAATAAAATTAAGAATAATAGAATGTCCTTATACGGAGTTGCGGCTGTGGGTAAGAAGTGGAATATCATACTACTTAACAAAACAACAACAACAAAAAAATCCTAATTCTTTTCCTTGATCTGTTGGAGTTGTTTGTTTTCGAATGCTAACTGGACATGATTATTTACAAAGGCATTTATGTCGCTTGTTGCCCTTGATATCATCTGGGTGACATGAATGCGGACCATCTCAAGAACTGCCCCATTGTTTTAAAGTTTCTTAATGACTACTATTTTGATGCTAGTTTTAATTCTCATTTTCATTCTTCTTCATTTTACTGGGCTGCTCATAGCTTAATGGCAATTCTAATTGCTCATCGCTTAATTAGTAGTGCCGTGGATGGGCTTAGGATAAAAAAGATTTCAAATGAATAAAGCAATGCACTGAATTATATGAAAATCAGAAAATCTAAACTAGAAGCTCGATGAGATTTTCCGAATGTTTAATTGTTTCAGTTTTCTTACATTTCTTGATGTAGTTCTCCAAATATGTGCACTAACAAAAGTTACATTTCTTTATAAAAAGTTGCGTTCAAAAGTTATTCACTATTATTAAAAAAAATGTATTCCTTTGATTTGTGGAAAATATTATATATTTTACACAAATTTAATTTTTAAATAAATGCGTTTATACTTCCTATTAACTCAATAAAAGACTTTTCGTTACTTTTGAATTTAAAAATTTAGTTTATTCGTTTTGGTTTTTATGTCTGTGAGAAAGCCTGAGTCAGATAACCAACTGCGATAGCTAAGTTATCCATAAATTTAGTTTCATGATTTTAAAATTTGTTTTATCATTTAAAGAAGTTCAAAGATTGTTGTCGGACTTTTCCCTTACCAAGCCATCTGATTTCAGAGTATAACATTAAAGTTCCATACTCAGCATCAAGTTCAGCAGTCAGTGCTTTGAAGAATCTATTTTCAATTGGCACATGAATAGAATTTACACTTTTTAACTATTTTCATAATGTAAAATAAAAAAATAGTAATGAGCCATAATATGTTCATAATGCAAAACTTTTATACATAATGCCTGTTGATGCAATGGTAATTAAAAAAGTTTGGAAAGTCAGCAGCATTCTTATATAATGTGATGGAGTCAACAGCAGAACTCAACATAGTAGGTAAATCCGTCTGTTGTTATGACAAGTTTTTGAGGCGGAAGATTAATTTCAGTTACATGGTTTTTAATAGCTTGGTATACGTCCATTCCGCGTGTATTGCCTTTTATTGGCAAAACTGACACTATACCTTCTTTTACCGAGCAATCGTTAAACACCCTCTTTATAAAAATACTTACTTGATCTACATTGCAGATATCTGTTGATTTATCACTCTGTAAACTTAAGGAAACGCATTTTTGTAAATTACCTTTTACCTGACCTCTAACGTTTTCAGATATAGCTTCTATTCCACGAGTGACGGATATAAGGATGACTAATTTATTATTATTTTTAGCTTCTTGAAGTCTCTGATGTCTGATGTAGCAAGTATAGCTTCTCTAATTAAGTTTTCATCCTCAAAGTTTTTAGTTCCAAGAAGCTTTGTCCTTGAAGGACTATTGTTTTCGTTTTGCAATTTTGCGTCGAATCCCTGAATGTCCTTTTCACTTTTCAAATTGTTGCCACCAAATATTATTGCCCAGAGCCATCGAATTTTGAATGACGTAATCCTACTGCGAATACGGGCATCTGGAAGCCCAAATTTGAAATTTAGAATTTGTTTTATTATCGATTTCATATTTTTAAACTTTAACGAAATTTTGATTAACAAACTCTAGCACTTTAAAGCGAGGAATGGAAGCGTTGTATAGAAAAAACATTTTTATCTCTAGCACGTGAGATTGTGTATCGAAATTATAAAGATATGCTCAATTTAAAATTATTTTGCGATATTGCTCTTGAATTGAATTTTATAGTTTCAGTACGTAGAACATGATACTTAATAAATAAAGGCAACAAGCAAAATGTAAAAAAAAACGCCCCTTTGGACGTAATTTAAAGTCTGAAAGATTTCAGATTTTTTTAGTTCAAAGGGCTTTGTCCCTGAAGGATTATTGTTTTCGTTTTGCGATTTTGCGTCGGAAATATTAAAAGTCTGAATCACTTTTCAAACTATGCCACAAAATACTGAAGCCCTGAATTATATTTAAAGAAATTAAATAATGAAGAATCTGCATAAATGCATGTATATTTCTCCAAATGTGATAAAACAACTGTACCTAGAGCCATCAAATTCTGAATAACGTACGTTCCCACCCGAATGTGCGAATCTGGAAGCCATAATTTGAAATTTGTTTTATTATCTATTTCATATTTTGTAAAACTTTAACGAATTTTTGATGATCAAACTCAAACAATTTAAAAGCGAGCAATGGCAACACTCTACGGGAAAAAAACCTTTTTATCTAAACGCGCGGAACTGTGTATCAGAAATTCTAAAGATATACTCATTTTAAAATTATTTTTCGATATTGTTGTTGAACTGAATTTTACGGTTTAAGTGCGAAGAACATGATTTTTAATAAATAAAAGTAACACACAAAACTTTAGGAACGCCCCTTTGGACGTAATTTAAAATCTGAAATCTTTCAGATTTTTTTTTCTTTTATTGTGTGTATTGCATATAAGTATATGTGCTGCTTTAAAGAATGTAGTTATAACAACCTTCATTTTATTTCCGGACTTGGTAAACATTGATTGTTGGGCAACGAATGCGCTTTTCAGTTCTTTCACTTTTCTTAGCTTGCTGTGAGTACCATATTATTTTATGAACTATCGTGAAATGTTTTTCCATGTTGTTTTTTTTTTCCAACAAAAACTGTTGAACCGTAAATCAAACAAATGTATTTATTCTGCAAATTAATGAAAAAAAATGTCTCTTCCCATTCATCGTTAAAATTATAATCGCGGGTGCGTTTTTTTTTCAGGCACATATGATGACATGATTAGGGTACATCAAAAGCATTGGTACATGTTAAACGTAAAGATTAGCGTACATAGAAAAAGCGACTGTTTTTTTACACCTGCATAAAACCACCAAACAGTTACTTCCCACACAAATTCGAAAATTCGTTGAGTGTTCGGAGTGTATTTCTTGCAGGCTATTGCAAGAGGTTGGTAGTGGTGCTGTAAAATAAGTAGACGTTGCGCTGCAAAGATAGGTATAAAGATCAGCGAGTGAAAACGGAGCGTTCAAGTTTGCTCTTAAGCAAAACAGGTAATGTCAATGATTACGTGTGGAATACTGAGAGTAACGTTGCCGTGCAACGTCCAGTCTAAAACAGCGTGTCAGCTCAAAGCCCCCTGAATAAGAATTACGTTGAAGGGTTTTGTGCCGTTTTTTGATGTGGCACATGCAACACGAGCCACATCAAAAACCCGCTCGAGTCACATGTGGCTGGTAATTTGCGGGCTGGACATCCCTGATGTTATACAGCATACAATATAATCATAATATAACTAATTGTGCACTAATAATTAGCAATTAGATTAAAAATTTAAACAAAAGTTTTTTAAAATATGATTTATTAGATTTATGTTTTCTTATTTTTTGCATTATTATTATTATTAATTTGACAAAAATGAATGATTTTTCAGAAACAAAATTACAGACACTAATTGCACAAAAGCTCAATTTCAAAGTGTGACCACCGCGCTTGATGTATTGATGCAATTTTTTTAAAATATTTAGTGCAGAATTGCTTAACTTAGATCTTAAATCCCCTCGTCCATAAATATTCAACCTGTTTCTTGTTTAACTTTGTATGATATCCCTTTATATCAATTAACAACTAATTGACAATTTTATTAATTAATGTTTTTGCAATCAATAAAATCTGGATTATGCCCATCAGTTGCGTGTACTTGTTTAACTCACATTTATATTAATTAACGCCGGAAATATTACGAGATTAGAAAACGCCGGTGATATTATTAACACCGTAGATAACAAAATAATAAATGATATTGTATTTATTAACGCCGATCAATCGGGATAGTAGTTAGTGATTTTGACTGCCGTATCGTAGAACACAGGTTCGAATCCCGGAGAAGGCAAGGATGTTTGTAAATGTATAATATCTTTGCGGCTTGGGAGTACTCTAAATATGCGGCGGCCGAAAGTCCTTTCGAGAGATAGATGGTAGGGAAATAGGGATGGGAGACCTTCGGACTTGTCCCTTGGGGTGCTTTCCATCAGAATTGGAGTGGAACTGAGCAAAACTGTACTGTCACCTGTATGGTGTTCAAGGCTCTTGTCAACGACAGGCGCAATCTTGCACTTCTTGCGACGATGAATTTCGTGGGCTTATTCTGATATTACTGTTAGACAAGTGACAATAACACTTATTTAACAATCGACTCCCCAACCAACCCGTTGATCATCACTGACCTCTCGAAAATTTCATCGACCATTGTACTAGCTAAGCAAAGTTTGGGAGGCGTGTTCGTTGACCTGGAAAATGATGTTTATTCAAATTTCGTGCTAGATGAATAAGTGTGGCTTTAGCAGTGCCAATTATGTTTCCTTCAGCGTTTACGTTTGCTTTAAATACGGGACGTAAACTTCATGTGCTGTCTTCCAGATTGAATGTTGTGAGCGAAAATTAAGTAAAGAATGTCTAAGCAGACAAAGAAGGCAGAACTAACAATTTGCTGAGTATGAACGAGGCCACATAACAGGGCTAAAAGTGGAAAAGAGAAAGTGGATTTTCTTTCTTGTAGAGAAAGATCTGATAGAGCAGATATATCCACTGTGCATGTGTACTGACATCAGGAGTCACCTCTGTGATCACACGTGTGTCAAGAAATTCGAAATTTTATTGCCATTAGAGTGATCCAGCGAACTGTAAAAAATTGATTATTTGAAGGACCACTCCAAGCCTTACGGCTTATAGCGCCCGTACCACTACCACCAAATCATTGCGATCAGCGATTTCAATGGTATCAAGCTAGAAGCCATTGGAGTGGAGGTTTCTTGTATTCACAGATGAAAGTCGTTTCTCTCTTACTTATGGCACCACTGCTGGTTATGGCACCTCTGCCATCACTGCCATCAATGGATAGTGCCAGTGAATGAGATCAGGTGAGCGCTTTGAAACAAGCTGTCTACTGAACAGAGACATTGGACTTACACCAGCAATAAAAATCTGAGTAGCAATTTTCTATGACTGCAGGAGCGCTCTCACAGAGAAATTGACTGAACAGAGACATTGGACTTACACCAGCAATAAAATTCTGAGTAGCAATTTTCTATGACTGCAGTAGCGCTCTCAAAGTTATCCTACACATCTTGACTGCAAATGTGTACGTCAGAATGGGGATTGCACAGGTTATGCTATTCTTGAGCAATATTCCATGCACAGTTTCCAAAAGGATAACGCTTTAACACTAAACGTGCTAGATAGCGTCGACATGTTACCTTGATCTGCGAGATGACCTGATCTTTCTCTCATCGAGCACATACTGGACATCATTCATTGATAAATCCAGCGTCATCCACAAATAGCATCGTCTATTGCTAATTTGTTGGACCAAGCTCAATAGATATGGAACTCCATCGCACAAAACGACATGCACCCGTCATACGACACAGAGCATGAGCGTTTGCATGCTTGCACTGAACATCGGGACGACTACAGTTAATAACGTACCGCCATTCCAATTTGAAATGTCTCTTCTCGCGCATACTTTAACATGTAACCTTGAACCATTAATCAAATAAAATATGTTGTACCTAGAAAAAATTCTTTACTTATGTTTCATTTCTGTAAAATGGTTTATTCTTGGTGTTGGGATTTCATTTTCTATCAACGTATTTTTGACGCTATATATGACAATGAAAATCATGTGTAAGTTCCATGCGTAATTGGAAAAGTGATACATTACAAAAGTGACCCGATTCAAAGTTATAAGGACATTTTAAGCGTTGTAAGTGCTCTTAAAATACGTTATGTGCGTTATAAGTTCTATCAGTTACGTTTCAGACGCAAATTGAAGAATTATAAATTTTTCTACGCATGGAATACAATCATACACTAGTTTAAATTTCTAGTATAGACTAGCTTGTCGTAATACTAGCATACACTAGCATGTAAAATACAAGCATACACTAGCATAATCATACATACCAGTGCCTCCATATACGCGGATAATATGTTTCAGTATTCATTTCAGAAATTAGCAAAATCAGTGTAAAATAGGACATTTGTGACACAAATACACAATGAAGTTAAATTTATAAATTACACATTACAGCATATTACAAAATCAAATAAAGTAGTAATAAAATGTGCTGAATATTACTCTACATATCATAAGAATTACTAACTAACATAAGGCAGAATGTATTTTGACCTACCGAGCGGATTTACTCTATCCTTTTAATGCGTGTAAAAATAAGAGATTTTGATATTTTAGTCTAACTCTTAAAAGGCAAATGAGAAATGAAGAAATGCAGAATTTTGTGCTATACAATACTGCACTATTTGAAGGGTGCTAGAAATAGCAGTCATTCTTTTTCCAATAAAGCAGTTTAAAAAGCAGTGGGGTTAACCATGTAGCAGTGATATAAACAGATACTTTTATACATTGTGGAAATGACTAAAAGCTCGTTTAATTAAATATAGCACTTAACACTATGGATATCTATTTAAAGGAAAGTTTGCCTTTATAAGAGACTTTCTAAGGGAAATGTTTCGTATTTAGCCAAATACACTGGTGTGCAAAAATTAAGGACGAGACGGTTTTTTCAATATAACTTTGTACAAAAGCTTTCCAAATCAACACATTTAATACTGTAAGATCCCCAATACGTAAGGACATGAGTAATGTAAGCAACGCTTACTAAAAGAGAAATCAGAGGGATAAAAAGAAGCTTTATTGAAAAAGTAGCATGGAGCGCAATGCGACTGAAGGCCGAAACATCCCTGTGATGGGTGTCCAGCAAGAAACATCCGGTCTTTAATAGGGGATATGATCTCCCCTGACTGCTAGGCAGGTTTCACATCATTTGTGCATGCTGGATATGTGGTTGTTAATGAGCTGTTGAGACACTGCTGCTCGTTCCTCTTGTAGCACCAATCGCAGTTTCGGAATCGTTACTGGCGATAAGTTACGTGCTGCCACGGGTCTCCCTAGTAAGTTCCGTACATGCTTGACGGGATTTAGATCCAGAGACCTTGCCGACCAATCCATGTGTTCAATATCTTCACTCTCCAACAGCTCTTCGACAGTAACTGCGCGATGAGGTGGAGCGTTGTCGTCCATGAAGAGGAACTGAGGACCCATAGCCCTTGTGAAAAGACGCATGCAAGGAAGAAGAACCTCATTACAATAGTAGTCCCAGGTGACAAACGTCCTTGGGAGATAAGAAGGGCGTCCGGTTACCAAGCATTATGTCTACTCGAACGATTACTCCGCAACCTCCAAAACAGTCCCTTTTGATGAAGTTGAAGGGGTTATTGCGTGTTCCCCGCTCTGTCCAGATGTGTATGTCTAGAATCGCAACTCAGACTAAATCTGCTCTCATCTGTAAAGAGTACTCGTCCCCATTCACTGTCTCTCCAATTCCGGTGTTCCCGGCACCACAGAGAACGCCGTCTCCGATGGGCAGGCGTTAGAGGTACACACCGTACAGGGCGTCGTGCAAACAGACCACCGCCGTGCAGTCTTCTGGCCACGTTAAAACGCGATATCGGTCGTCCAGTCGCCTGTGTCGTGTGTCTAGCGATTTCTCCCGCTGTCTGCCGCCTGTTTCTTCTGGCCTTACCGGTCATCTGCGGGTGTGGTTCCTCGTGGACGACCACTACTAAACCCCCGGATAGCTGTTCCTGTAGTTTGAAATTGTCTCCAAAGTCGTGAAACGATGCTGTGAGTAATTCCGAACTCTGCAGCCACATTTGTCACACTGCGGCCTTCCTCCAACTTCCCAATGATTCGACCTCGGGTAAAAGCATCCAAATGTCGTCTAACAGATTGATTATTCGCCATTTCTCGCTGAGGCAGTCGGTGTGATTTTAACTGCTATACGACGTGCAATCTCTTTGCCAGAAATACTGATCTTACACCGACAACATGCTTTATACTACTCAGACACTCCCCCATTACGTCTACCTGCATATCTGCGCATGTGCTACCGTACATCACCTTACTTAATCTCCTGTTTGGTCTTTCTGTCCGCTCTGCCTCTTCGTTCTGCTGATATGCTAATTTTTCGACTTCATCCTTAATTTTTGCACACCAGTGTAGGGTACACATGAGGTAAAACGCAAAACCGTCGATGCAACCTGCCCGTTCGCGCTGCGACTCGAATAAGGTACCAGTACTCAACTCTACAATTTGTGCGCCTGGAAATGATCGAAATTTAAATAGTTGGTTTAAAACGAATGAAAATTATAAATGAAATTATTATTAATTTATTCTTATTTAGTGTACTATAAATGTTTAAAAGCCTCAAAATATTAATTCATTTACGTAGAAACTAGTACAAATAAACTTATTCTAACTATTATTCGTTAGACTGACCAGGGAAATATACTCAGAGAGGAATTTAATTGAATTTTATTTAAAATTTTAATGTCTTTCGTACACTGAAAGCTAATGCAGCAGCTGCTAATATATACAAGTATATATATATACTCTAAATTAAGGACTTATTAAATAGAAGCTAACTGGTAAGACTAAGTAAATAGCATGGAACAGTTTCGAGAAGCATCATTAAGTTAAACGTCTCTAATTTAATCTTCAGCTCCTAGTTCTAAAATTTAAACCTTTCCCTTCCTATTTCTGCGTGGAAGTTATAATGGAGAGAGCTCATTTAAAGTTAGAAAATAATTACTTTAAAGTCTGTTGTGGAATTAAGATGATAACGGAGAAGCATTCTAACGCAAAGAAGTTCAGTAATACTTGAGACTGCAGAAATATCGCTAGTTCTGAAACAAAAAGCAATATTAAACGCAAAATTTTAGGAAACAATTGAGTTAGAAACTCTATTATTGATAAAAGGTAGAAAGAATCTGCTTCCGCCAACCACTTCTGAAAATGAAATGTACTTCTGAGATTATAAATAAGCATCGTTATTGATAATTATAATCGTATTTTATAAGATGACCACTTCCAACTGAGACCATTAAATACGGATGTAAGAGAAAAATAAAATGTTCAATTTCATAGCAAACTAAAATGTACCATGGTCTAAATAAATGTGTAACATTTTTCCGCTTTTCTGTAACAGGAAAACTAAACTTGAAGAAAAGAGTGCGTACCCATTAATTCATTGTGAAGCAATTTATCATAAGAACTTATTTCCGACTATGAAATTCTCTGACCGGCGCTCGAATTCCGAGCCTTCTAACGTGCTTTCCTGTTATGCCAGGTAGACACGTAAAAAGGAGAGAGAAAACATCTTACGAGCTAAATAAATGTCTGAAAGGCAAAGTGCATTTGCTGAAAGTCAGCTCTTGTGCCGGGTTTAGGATTTTTCGCAGCTGCCGTTTCTCCGTCGCCCTTTTGCGAAAGGAATATCCACCGACAGCTAATTCGCCGTGGTACATATCGCCTTCAAGTAGAAATGAAATAAGTAATAAAAGTTGCTTACAGTACATGTAATTACTTGTTTAGAAATATGTGATATAAAGAATTTACACATAGTTAGAAAATTATGTCAGTATCAAATACAACACAATTATCAAATTTCATAATTACAGGCTAAACCTCTGAGATATTCTGTTATATTATCGGTTCGAAAGTTAGGCAAATACAATGTTTACATGATTCGTGAAAATATCTTGGAATTTCAGTCAGCCTGTTCAGACATATCACTCGTGCAAGCAGGAAATTCACATTTTTGTGAAATCTTAATTTAAAATGGAGTTAATTACTTTAGAATGTTGTTAGCGTATTGCTGTCTTAAAATTAAACAATATATAGGTAGATATATTAAAAAGTTAACTTTTATATCATGCGTAATGATACATTTGTATAAAATTTTGCTAAAAAGCATTTTATATTATTATAGCGAAAAGTGTTTTTTTCGACGAAGCATATCGTGGCTCAGTGGGTAAGACGTCGGATTCGTAAAACGAAGATCTGGAGTTCAAAGGCACGTCACCTAAAAATGATTTTTGTTTTAATTTCCTTCCAGTCAATTTATTTCCTTTATGATCTGTTTATTTGAGAATGTTTTCTGTTTTTTAGAACCTATTAATTCTAGAATTCGTTTCAGCTCGTTCATCAAGTGCATATAAGTGGTTACTTATTTAGTTCGAATAATAAAGGTCTTGAGTTGATACACGAGTACTTCCCTCTTCCTTTGTCTTAACACGATCATTTCATCTATTGGATAATTTGTTGGAGAATAAATAAGTTACTAGAGAAGAGTTACTCCAAATCCTATATATTCGAGGACTTCCCCTGAGTTTGGTCTTTTATGGAATTCGAGTAGAAGATTGAGGAAGTTGGTTGATGACCAGGAAACTGAGCAGGATCCTTATCAGGAGCTAGCTCCACTCAGGGTAGCACCACACAAATTCGATTCTGACTTACCAAATATCCCGAAGCCCATGTATAATTCAGATAGCCAATAAGATACCAACAGGCTCATTTGATCAAACCGCCACCTGTAACATCTAAGATCATTTAATTTGTCGGGCAGACGTCATTTTATACCTCGCCAGAACTGTCCGACAATGGTTCGATAATAATGAAGATACTTTCACTCTTTGGAATGTTTTCAGTAACGCTTTGAAAATCACATTTCTGCCTTGCACTGATGTAAAGCGCCAGGTTGAAAGATTGCTGCTCACACGTGTTCAGAAAATCAGTAAGACGTCTGAAGCTTACATTCAAGATGTACTTGTTCCTGTGCCGAAACTCAAGCCCCTAGGAGAAACTATCCCATCTCAAGAAGGCCATTGCTGAGGACTTGTACCAGGTCCTATCGTCTCAGGAATATAACATCGTCGATGCCTTCGCGAAATGCTGCGGTCACATAGGCAGCCTTTTACGAACGCGTATCAGCCGACTACGATTCCAGAGACTACCTAATATCTGTGCGCTATCTGTTGATGCAGATATCGATGAGTTAAGATTTACGATGCCTGCCATAGTTAGGGAAGAGCTTCAGAAGGTCCTGTCACAAGTTCAGGGCTTCACGGGCGATGAACCTGAGTCACTGAACTGCATCGCATCTGTGGTCCGAGAGGAACTTATGGAGGCTGTAGAACCACTTGCAGAAGCAGCCAGAAGCAAAAACACTACCCAACGTTCTGTTACAGTTAGGCCGAAGCCGAGATATGAAACAACAAGCGAACTGCTCCACAACGTAGGACAGACTTGTGGAGGACTGTAGATAATGTGCCTCACTGTTATCATTGCTGACGCCCAGGAATACGTTATGAGGTACCGTAAGGAGGAAGCCTATGTTTGAAAATGCAAGAGCCGCTAGGACATCCAACCCTCCACGAAGGCGTAGGAACACTGACTGTCTATACAGCTTCGACAACGAGTATGCACAACCTACTTCTTTCCGAACAAAAAGCAGTTCATTTTATAGGCAATGTCCTCTCAACCGCCGACAGTCAGAGCTACCAGAGCTCTGAGCGGACCCAGTCAGGAAAATTAGCAGGAGGTGAGGCCACAATTGAACAAATCCTCCAACGTACACCACAGCCAAGTTATAAAAGAATACTGTCTTTATCACCGGGAGCGGACAGTATGTAAAGTATATAAAAATTCAAGAAAGTTAGCTTTAAATCAAAAAATTCTCGATACAGTATAAACCAAATTTGCATATCAGTCAGGGCTCATGGGAAAAAAGTAAAAGACACAATTTGTATTCCATAATGCCAAACGGTGATTGAATTTATTAGTTTTATTGTAAGCATTTGTTTGCATTGTATTTGCATTGGTTTTTATTATTTTACTTCGTTGGTTATTTGATTTAACTTGTTCTATTATATAACTGCACATATTTTTAGATTATTTTTAAATTTGTGCCCAATTATTGTATATTTATGTAAGTATTTTTTTTGCTCTAAATTATGATGTCGAAATGGGCATATAACTATTAGAAATTTGTAAATAACTCAAAAAAGTTCAGGGAGTGATCTAATGAAATCTACAAAACTTGGCAATATTTGACGAGGTATCGAAAAATATGGTGAGTTTCTAAAATTTTCGAAGATATAGTTTTGAAGAATTAAATAATTGTTCGAAAGTTTCGGAAATTGCTCCATCAAATTCCGCGATCCATTTCGGTACAAAATTTACCAATAAATCAGGAATAAAATATTCAGTGATTTGTTTGAGTTATCGCTCAGTGACTGACACTGCAATTTATTTTTGCCCTTTCGAAAGCTGTGCCGAATATTCGGCAGCTATTCTATTTTTTTGGAGATCTAGTCTTTACTTTCCCGTTTTAAGAAGAATTTTGGTAACATATTCGAAACCTTGATAGAGTTATATTGGCTGAATAAAATTTATTCTTTTCGATTTTGAAGTGTAATAAGGGTAAAGCTTTCCTTGTCTTACTTATTTGAGAATTTGAAAATGAACTGACATTTAGGTTAGGTTATTTTATTTGAATATTTTAAAGCATATGAGGGCTATTTGCCTAAGGAGGCGGATGTTTTGGTAGAAGACATTCTAATGAAAACTGGCTTGCATTCACAATATACATGAGGAAAACGAAAATCAAATATACAGCCAGCCCGTTCGAATGGAATCGAACCCAGATCGAAATTCCAGTACTCATTAGTTTCATTTGATAGTTCCCTTTCCAATTTTTAATACAGTTCGCGGTTTTTAATACTTTCATTCGTTTTTCTCTTACAAAAACAGACTTTGGTGAACATGATCTAAGGCGATAACAAATATTTACAGTCGTCGATAGGACTTAAACAGGCTGATAAGCACCCTTCGTAAGCGGACCGGCTGTCCTGCCGGCGGAGAAAAGAAGTGAAAATATTTAGTGGTCTCTAATACACAGAAGAGTCTGCAATCATAATAATTTCGTCCCATAACCTTAATTAAAATATTCTTTGCAATAATTTATCTTTTAGTTTTGCGCTTTCCTGACATTATCTCACGCTTAGAGGTTTCCTGAAAAAAAAAATAACCTTAAAATAATACGACAAAGGTTGCAATGTAAAAACCCAACCTGAAGTTACGCGATGTAAAACATACAAGGTACAGAAACTAACAACGCAGTGAGCAAACATTAACTATTTACAATTACGAAATATCACGCTTCACTGAAAGGACGTCTACTGGCACTCAAAGCCCTAGCTTAATTAAACTAATGTAATTCGCTTAATATTGCTCAGTTACATAAACTCATTGAGAATTCCTAATTTAAAGCATGGTCAGTTGCTAGATACCACTAATAAACTTCTGATGCTGCGATGATACTAGCGCAGCAGACAAATATAATCATGCTACTTCATGAAACATTAGTTGTATATTGGTAAATACACTATATACATAATTTACTAGTTTTTTTAAATAAGATGAATGGGTTAGTCCTGACAACCGCTATCATTAGTATCGCTTTAGGTTCGAAATGAAGCTTAATTACGTTTTATGAGGTTTACTGTATTCAAAATATCCTGTAAACAATTCTTATTTAAAATTTGCAGTTGTCGTGATGTGCTCATATTTTTCTGATCTTTAAAAGTTCCAAGTGTTAATAAATATTTTGTGAAGAGAATAGGTGGTACTAAAATGACGATTGTGGTGTTATGAATATTGCCATAACTTTATTTGCCCTGCTTCTGATCCGAAATTTTTTAAGCTAATTTCAGTTTTTTAAAGAGAAAAGCGATTCTTACGTAATAACGACACCATCTTGGCGCAATTTGGCTATTTTTTACATACGAAGAGGAAAAATTATTTAACCGGAACGAGTTGATAGTTTTCGTGAGTTTTTTTAGAAAGATTCCCAGACTATCGATTTTGTCGTAAATCGGCAGACATTATCGATATATGGAAAGAAAACTAACTTTAGCAATTAAAAATGCAAACTTTTATTATTGAATAAGGATTGCGTGATATAATTAAAAAATAAAATACTGACATTCTTCACCAACTCATTATGTAATTTTATTACGCTATTTTCTCTCCAAGTGCACAGAGATCTGTTTTCGCTTTAAAAAAATCAGACAGCTGCAGAAACCCGGTATCGCGCAGA
The DNA here is from genome assembly GCA_000611955.2 of Stegodyphus mimosarum. Taxonomy (NCBI): domain Eukaryota; kingdom Metazoa; phylum Arthropoda; class Arachnida; order Araneae; family Eresidae; genus Stegodyphus; species Stegodyphus mimosarum. Next base: position 228,625 of record KK117675.1, read on the forward strand.
TCTCTGAAATACCGGCGATTTATCAAACGTATTTCCTCGTTTTTCCCTTCATATATTTTGTGGCAAAATTCTTTGCTCCTGCAAAAATTTTACAGCAATTTCTTCCATTGCTGTCATATCAATATTTCTTCCATTGCTGTCTTCAATAAGCATTGCTGTCAATTCCCCAAACGTACATTTCAAAATTAAGTTGAAGACAAAAATTATAATTTTTTATTTATAAAAGCCGTTAGAACTTGGAGCATAACAAATGAACGATTGCCTAACCGGAGGAGGAGTATGGTTACCTCAAGAATAATTATGTGCATGGTTTCCAGAATTTGGCACATTATGAAAATTTGTTGATTTCTGCTAACGTAGTTGCGATAATACGTAAGTAACACAAAAGTGTTGATATTGTCATGATTTATCATTTTGTTATTGTGGCTACTGTCATGATTTTTCAATCACGTTATTGTCATTCTTCTGTTATATTTCTATAAAATTCTGATTTAAGAAGCTTGTTCTAAGCTATTTGCACGTTATGAAGAAAAAGCGTTGCTACTCTCATGACCACGTTAAGGAAAACACTTGCCATAATAGTATTACATCTCTACACGTTCCTGATTAGAAATCCTTAAATGTAATATTTCTATCATAAGCAGAGAACATGAATTACTGCTGTCATAAAACATATTATGACATTTTGTATGGTTTTCTGATTCGGGGGGGGGAATATTTAAATCTGACTTAGAAGAGAAATGACTTTGCTAATGTTATGATTCTGTTAGATCGTGTTATTGCTGTGATTTTATTGTATTACGTTTCTCATTCGGATTGGTTAGATTTATCGTGATATGGCAAAATGCACTTAGCGCTTAACTCCCTAAAGTGTAAAGAGAAAATGGCTTGCATTAACATTCTACATAGCGAAAATCACGGAAGGAAACAATCATAGTGCGATCCCATTTGCCGTGTTTAAAATCGGGTCGAATAACTAGCGTCTGTACTTCCGTAGATCTCTATTAAACTAGTATCCATTTTGTGAAGAAAATAAGCATTATTACTGGACTACAAGAGAGAACATCGTTAAAAAATATGATTATCATGATTCCATTCCAAAGTAATGTCAAAGAATGCTACTGTGATGGGTGTATTACGTCTCCTTATTGTATTTGTTTTTTGACTTAATTAACTTCTATTGTGCTAATCTGTACCTTATACAGATAATAAGCCTAGCTATAATCATGATCTTATTATCATGACTGCTTTTATGATCTAGTCAGGCAATACTAATCTGAGGATTTTATTATGCCACTACATTTTTCTCACTCAACGGCCTATAGACTAATATGCGTCCTACGTAAAGATATCTGCTTGCGTGATGCACTGAAAAAGACATTTATGACCAGTAGATAAAAGTATTTGCCCATCATTGCTCTATCATATACAGGGTGCCCATTAAAGTCTGGTACCACCCGTTTAACTGCCGAACGGCTGCATGGAGGTAAGAAAGGAAGGAGGGGCCAACTCCGCACTACAAGTGAAGCACTGCTCCGAAGCTTCGGTCCCCAGATGGAGTGTTTTTTGTTTACCTTCAGAAACTCCTTTGACAGTGCTTCTATAGTATTTCGAAGCACGACAGTTCCATACAAATCGAAAAACAGGGCATTTCCGCGTAAAATAAACATAATTGTGTTATGGATAATAGCAGTTTGCATAGTTTAGTTACATTTCCGCAACAATCAGATCTTGGTTATTTTTCGATAACTAACAACAGCGATTTTGATTATAAATTTATTTTATAAAATTCTAAGCTATTGAACTACAAAAATGTAGATTTTAGCAAAAATGTTATGCTTAAAGAATCAAAAGTACCTTACGGTACCTTTAAAATTGTATAAATCTTCCGATACTAATGATAGAGTATTCGCTACTTTTATTTTATGTTTCAAACGCCAAAATGATTTAAATAAAATAAATTTTTTTGCCATCCACATATTATTGTAACATGTACTTTTTGAAAATTTTTAGAGGACAGGCTTTATAGTTGCTCATTTTAAACTCATCATTTTATTTTTATATAACTGAAAAATAATCCCTTTGGGTTTACACTTTTTACTTATTTGGGTTAATTAAAAAATAAAATTACCACCAAATGCTGCAGTCCTCATCAAAATCAATAAATATACAGACAGATATGCCAATAAATTAACTTTTCGTTCATTTGTAAATGCACATTTAAGTAAAATTATGTTCAATTTTACACAAATGTGTGGAACAGGAGACGAATACATTTGCAAATTCGGCGGAAGTACATGTGCGTTCAAGATAATGTGACCATGTGAACGTGACACATCATCAAGATAGCTTATTAAGAATCTGAAAACAGGATAATCGACGGAAGTCAAAACATTTGTGCATCCTCACAAAGGAGGTCCGATCATGAATTTACTAGAAGATTTGAATTTGATAATGAATGTATCCTAAAACGTGTTTTAAGTCAAAAGTTTGGAACTTGATGGCCAAATGTAAATATATGATTATGCATGTTAAAGTATTTGTAATTAGGCACATAGATCAGATTAAGTTTTTATTAAATACAGTAAGGCATGAAAGGGCTATCTGCCTAAAGGGGGAGAGGCCATCGTGGAGGAATTTCGAAGAAAAACTAACCGTCGAGAGGTCTGTGGTTTGAGTCTTGGCGAGAGCATTGCACATTACTTCAACTTCCTGCTTCCAAATAGCCTAATGAATCTACAAGTAGCGCCCGAACAAAAAAAGGTGGGTTCGAGAGGTTCGTGGTTCGACTCCGGCGAGGGCATTGCTCGTTTTTCACATTTTCTGCTTCAAAAAATACCTGATGTCTCTACAATGGCGCTTGAACTTAAAGGTGATGGATGATGATTCTCCACCACCATGATTTGGCGATTGGGGCCTCTAATCCCCAGTTGCCCTTTAAGAGGGGGAGTATATAAGGTATTTCTCCCGCCTTCTTCGCATGCGTTCGTGGTGTAGTGGTCAGC
>KK117676.1:4143-93558 GCA_000611955.2 Stegodyphus mimosarum
CTCTTAACCGTATGAGTTCTCTTTTTAATTCATATATGTTGTTAAATTGTGCACTTGTTGTTTTAAAGTAACTAATAATGTTGTCCTTATGTTCCTGTTAATATTTTTATGCCTTTAGTTATTCTGCATAAAATTATCAGCAATTTAAAAGTGGTAGCTAGGCCTAACGTGGCGGCTGTTTGTTTACACTTGAAAATCTTTGAAGTATACTGAAGTAAATTAGTTGACGCACTAATTTAAGTGTGTTTTTGCATAGTGTTAAAAACTTACTATTTTAAGACGCATTAATTTAAGTTGATGCACTAATTTAAGTGTTAAACAAAAGTTAACTTTCAATTGTGTGCACCGAAATTTTTATCTTCCTACCCTTTGGCAGAAATGCTTGTTGTAGACACTAATTTAGATGAAGAAATTATTTTTTTAACTGTTTTAACTGTATTTGGTGTTTTATGTTATTACAGTTTTTAATGAAGATGCTTTGCCGAGAAGCGAGAACTAAATTGATTGAATGAGAAATTTATCTCTAACGAAATTCGAGGAAACAAGTTTAAATGAAATATTGCAAAAAATGTATCTAATTTAATAGGCCATACAAGAAGGTCATGTTGTGTCCATAGATATTTTTTTAAATAGAAAGTATCATATAATCAGTTTTTTTTTACCTGTATGTCAATAGGTTCATAAAGGGAAGGCGAAGCAAAAGCATATACGTAAAAATGTTTTGTAAGCTCATTTTAGTGAGGATAAATATAACAGCAGATTTTTCTTAAAACCGAAAAAGGAAAAATTATTTAATTAACTTTACAGGAAATTGGAAGGGATATTTTGATACGAAGTTATCAAAAGACATTTAAAAGCTTACCTCTAGAATTTGGGATTTTATTCAAATGATTTTAAATTTATCAGATTTAATTAAGAGTTACGTAACGTACTGCTATCTCCCTATTGTTATGGATATTAAAATCGATCAACTGTTGTTGCTGATGGCGCCATAAAACATGACTCCACGCTGACGAGGTGTTTAGAGTTCAGTAGAGACCGAAATATCAGCCTCCTTCCCGTTCCGTCTCTGAACACTCACACTTGGTGACAATCATTAGCGAGAGAGATTAGAGTACACTGGAAACAATATTACGCTATTTGTCACCATATGTGCTCTGGTACAGGACCACTGCAAGCATTCTCCACAATGATTCAGTGCTAGGGACAATCTTAGAAATGGCTACAAACCCACCTGAGCCAATCGACTCAAACTGTCTAAGTTGATAGTGGAAGATATTTCGAAATGCTTTTGCGGAATGTCACCAAATAGGCATTACGAAGCCCAGATTAAAGCGAATACAAAATTTCAGCTTAAAAGATTAAAAATATTGTGTAACCTTAAATTAAGTCGCCTGGATTTGTTGTCTTCAATTTGCATACCGTAAATTCTTATTGCCCTGTAAAGACATTATGTTATTTCGAAGTGGAAGACATGAAAAATGTGCAACGCCTTCGCTGGGACTCGAACCACGGACCTCTGGAATATGTGCCCAGCGTGTTGACCACTACACCACTAAGGCACGCGAAAAAGGCGGGAGAAGTACCTTACATACTCCCCCTTTTAAAGGGCAACTGGGGTTCAGGGGACCCAGTCGCCAAATCTCGGTGTTGGAGAATCATCATCCACCACCTTTTTAGTTCGGGCGCCAGTGTAGAGACATTAACTCAATATTATAATGAACTGTAATAATAATAGTAAAGAGGTAAGTGTCCATGAGGTCATTTCAGTTATAAAAGGTTACTTCGATTTATAAAGTTCAAAAGAGGAGTTATTTTGTACATATATACAGGATGTAAGGTTTCACTAAATTTATGCAGTATGAGAACTTACACTTGTCAAAGATCTGGGCCGCAGGAAGAGAGTGGTTGCATAAGTTTTTGAAACTTCGAATACTGATGTTTATCTCTAACTAAGTTATTTGGAGCAGCAGACATGAAAAATGAACATCGCCTTCGCCTGGACTCGAGCCACGGACCTCTGGAATACTTGCCCAGCGTGCTGACCACTGCGCCATGAAGGCATGCGAAAAATGCAGGAGAAATACCTTATGGCCCTTTTATATAATGCAATGAGTGAAAAAAAATTTTAATTTTCACATGTAGAGACATTAGGTATATTTTGGACATGGGAAGGACAAAAAATGAGCAAGCCCTCGCCGGAGCTCGAACCTGGAGCTCTTGAATACGCTCCAAGTGTGCTACCGTTACGCCACGAAGGCATGCAGAAAGAAGACGGAAAATACCTTATTCATGGTGTCCACCGAAAATATCGCGGCAGAAACATCGCGGTCAAAAACATCACGGAGAAAACAAAGCAAGGTGAAAACGTCGTAGTACAAAACATCGTGGGAGAAAAAAAAAGCAAAGAGAAAACATCTCAGTTCTAAAACATCATGGTACAAAATATCATCATTGAAAACTTCGCAGTTTAAAAACATCATCGTTGAAAATATCGTGGTAAAAAATGTTTTAAGAGCTGTAAATGCATTTTCGCACAATGATTTGGGAGCGCAAGAATGAAACAGGGATATTTTTACTTTTATATTTCATATTTTTGAATGCACCAATAAATTTTTAACGTAAGAAGGAAACTTAAGCATTTAAAAAATTGAAAATAAGTAGAAAATTAATGCAACTTATAGCATTGAATAAAATTTTAAATTTATATATTTAAAGTTATGTAAATTTAAAATAAAGTTTTAAATTTACATAATCAAAGGTCATTAATGAATTAATCTTTTTTATAAGGTTTTCTTAATAATGTTTCATGAAAAATACAGCCTAAAATGCTTTGAAAAAGGAAGCTAAATAACTGCATGGGGTTACCTCTATAAAAATTCTTAGTTAATTATCAAATTACTTTCTTTAATGTTTCCTAAATCTGAAATTGTTTTGGTGAAAATTATATCTTGTTTTGTCTCCGTTTATTCTTAATGTGTCATTAGCATTTTTTGCGCTTCCAAATTTTTATTCTAAAATGCATCTGCCTGAAACCTGAAAAACGTATGCGTGCGGTGTTATCATCATGCGGCGATTTGTAGGTGCTTTAATTTTTACCACGATAATTTTGAAGACGATATTTTAAAACTGCGAAGTTTTCGAACAGCTTTATTTTCGATGATGACAATTTGTACCTCGAGGCTTTAGAACTGCGATGCTTTCTTTTCTTTCACGATGTTTTGTAACAGGACGTTTTCGCCTTCCGTTGTTTTCTCGCCATGCTTTCGCCGCGATGTTTTGAGCTGTAACCTTATTCACATACTGATGATTGCAGATGAGTTTAATTTTTGGCGACTGAACGAATAGGTTGCATAGTGCTTCCATGGTTTTATTCGTATGTGATATAAATAATAGCTAAATTCTTTTAGAAATATTTCTTTAAGTGTATATAATACTGGAAAGATTATAATTAGTTATGAATTCGTTATATTTCCTCTTCCTTGGTTTAAAACTGAAATTTCTTAAATGTTACAGTAGATAGAATAATTTTGTTCATACAAATTTTACAATGAACGAAAATTTGCACGTTTTTCATGCGTTACGGAAATTCCTATTCTCAAATAAAAGCAGAAATCAGTACATGAGCTTACAAATGGTATTATTAAACTGTAACTTACGAGTGATATTTATGAAATATATTTGATTCTTTCTCTCACATTTCGAAATTTAGATTCAATCCAAATAATATTCGCCTATTTTTTATGATTTATTTTTAAAATTTGTATTTTTAAATAACTTTTACAAATTTTGATTTTGGATTATAACATATACAATTTTTCCATCATCTTAAAGTAGATCTGTTTCTAAGTATACCAGCAAACAATTGGAGTTTTTTATTCGAAGTTTCCTAAGATATAAGTGAATTTGAAGTTTGACATATTCGTTATAAACGATAATAACGCCAACTGGGCATATGCACTTTGTTAAAGTTATGTGAAATTATGAAAGATAAACTTTCTCCCGCTTGTGTACAACAAAAAAAGGAAAAGAAAATAGATTGCTATAAATTAAGAAGTTCGTCAAGTAAATTATTGTATTACGTCAAGTAATTAAATTTATCTTGGCGCATTTTTTTTAAAAAATGCGCCAAGATAAATTTTTAACTTTCTGCATAAATTTCTTATCAAAAATTACAAAATTTAATATCTAGGCATAATTTGACTCGTGGAATCGAAATAACGAAAAAAAATGGTATGTTTTTTTCTGAAAAAGTCCAATTTTGTGTCAAAATTCCTATGTTAGAACAATGCTATATATAAATCTAATCTACATCAATGCTATATATAAATCTAATCCATAAATCTAATTCTACATCGCGCTTTCGAGACATGGAAAAAACTCAGTTTTAATTTCGTCAATCGGCCCAGTAGAACGAGAGATATAGAACAGTTCCATTTTTTTGGGGGGAGGAGGTGCAAAGTGTACATCACTTAAAGGCAGAATCATACGGATAAATTTACTGCCACCTGACCTTAGGAATAAACGGGCTGAAGTTTCGATACTGTTTCTGGCAAAAACAACATTTTTTTATGGTGGAACAACATATAATTTTTTGAAAAGGCTTAATATTAACTCGCTGTGATAAGAAAATAAGAAGCAACGTTTGAACCAAAGCAATTTATTTAAAATCTTCTTCCGGTATAACATTGTTAGGGTCAATATTACAAGAAAAGACGAAGAAATTGCTGCATATTTAAAAACTAAAATAACCATGGGAAACATAATTGTGTAACAACAGGTTCAAAGACTATTACTTGCAATGGATGCAAAGTAGTTAGATTATTTAATTTCGGAAAAGGGGATAAGACAGAGATTAAAACAAGCTATGAAGCATTAAAAGAAACTGGAAAAGATTAATACTCTAAACTCGTCATACTTGCAAGAAATTCTGAATGCGAGAGACACTACTTAAAAAACCTCGAAGCAAAGCTGCCAGCTTGCTTCGAAGCTGAGCTCGAAATAAGATTCCCAACTACTAAAGAATTAATTTCTAGTTTGGAATTGGAGAGTAGTTATGTCATAAATTCCATCGTGCATAACAGTAAGGTAGATACGAAATTACCCAAAATAGAATAAAGGCAGTTTGATGAGGATTTGAAAAACTGGATTGATTTTCGGAGACAGTTGTCTAAATTCCCTGAAGATAATTCTTATGCCATTAGAAGATGAATTTAAGAATTTATGGAAAGCCATGAAGCTTGGTTCTCCAGCACGAATGATAATCGAAAGATTTTCCTCCTCAAAAGCAAACTATTAAAAAGCAATGGATCTTCTTAAATCCAAATTCGGGAAAGATAAATTTTTAATATAATATTATATACGCCAGTTTTTATCTCTGCTTTTATAAAAGGGAAAAAATATGCCAATATGAAAAATCAGAAGCGCAGTTGTTCGCATTACGCAAATTGGAAATTACTAAACAAACGTACTGTGCAATGTTATTCCCTTTAGTCGAGCCGTCAGCTCCAGAAAATATTTTTAGTATCTGGGAAAGATATAGAGTTACCAAACTCTATATCTTTTTTTATAAAGTTGGAATGATGATGAATGGATGAAAAATCTTGAGAAGCTGCTTAAATGATTTTTTAGAATTTTTAAAAATAGAGATAAAAGAAGAGGAATGGCTAAAAATAAGATACAATTCTTTTGAAACTAATGAGTGCAAATCAAATAACAGGACAGTGAATAAAATAAAAATTAAAGAAAAAAGAAAAGAATATCTGAAAGGTTTCAGATTTCAAATTATGTCGAAAGGGACGTCTTTTTAACATTTTGTGTGTTATCTTTATTTATTAAATACCATGTTCTTCGTACTTAAACAATAAAATTCAGTTCAACAGCAGTATCTCAAAATAATTTTTAAATGAGCATATCTTTAGAATTTCCAATACTAAGCCTCCCAGACTGGAGATAAAAATGTTTTTTCTGTGCAACATTGCCATTGCTCGCTTTCAAATCCTTGAATTTGTTAATCAAAAATTCGTTAAAGTTTTACAAAACATGAAATCGACAACAAGAATTCCAAATTTTAAATTTGGGCTTCCAGATGCCCATATTCGAAGGAGAATTACGTCATTCAAACTTTGATCGCTCTAGGTACCGTTGTTTTACCTCAATGCGAGAAACATGCATACATTTATACAGACTCTTCATTATTTAATTTCTTTAAATATAATACAGTGTTCTACTATTTGGTGGCAACAATGTGAAAAGTGAAATAACGCTTGTAGTGAATCAACGCAAAATGCTAAAGCGAAAAGTATAGTCCTTCTTTGCAAATTGCTCCTTTGGACAAAAAAATCCGAACGCTTTCAGATTTTACATTACGCAAAAAAGGGGCATTTTGTTTACGTTTTGTGTGTTGCCTTAATTTATTAAATATCATGTTCTTTGCACTTAATCCATAAAATTCAATTCAAGAGCAATATTGCAAAATAATTTTAAAATGAGCAAAATAATTTTTGGAATTTTCTGTACACTGTCTCAGGAGCTGCAGATAAAAATGTTTTTTTTTTCGTACAGTGTTGCCATTGTTCGCTTTGAAATCGTTGAGTTTGTTAATCAAAAATACGTTAAAGTTTTACAAAATATGAAATAGATAATAAAACAAATTCCTAATTCCAAATTTGGTCTTCCAAATGCCCATATTTGGGTGGAAACGTACGTGATTCAAAATTTTATGGCTGTAGGTATCGTTGTTTTATCACACTGCGAGAAACATGCATACATTTATGCAGACTCTTCATTATTTAATTTCTTTAAATATAATACAGTGTTCTACTATTTGGTAACAACAATCTGAAAAGTGAACCGACATTTATAGTGTGTAGGGTTCAACTCTTTAGACCTTAAGTTCTTACTCAGAACCCCACCAACACTTAACAAGCGAATAATCGTTTAAGTGTGAACAGAATACGTAAGACTTGAGAAGGGTTAAACCCTTTATTATTCAATATATTTACAATCAGTTCCGGCTTGGAACTTTACAATAAAGCCGCCACTCGAGCTTGAACTTAAATACTAATAATTTGAACTAAAACTAGCGTAACTAAAGCTCTTAAATAATATAGCCGAAGCTATCAGAATCTAACTAGTTGGCCCCTAAGTATTAATTGAATCGGCGAAGCCTAGCAAGGGCCTAGATATGGCCGAGCGTAGTAAGAGCTAAGAGAGATGTGGCCAGAAGGCAAACACGCGCTAGTCGGGAAATCAGACTCTCTCTCTCTCTTGAAGTCGGTTAAGTCACGACTTAAAAAGTACTCATTCTCATTTGCATTCTCTGCGTTTCTGAATTCACGTTCTGGCAGGAAATTGTAAGCTGAAATTAGAATAAGATAGGAAAGATACAAAATTTAAAATAACTGTTAGAAAACGTATAATAAACCTTACAAGTGATCCAACGCAAAATGCCAAAACAGAATTAATAGTGTTTCTGGGCAAATTGCCACTTTGGAATAATAAAATAAAAATAAAAATTTGGATAACCGCCAACAAAAATTCCTTCATAAAAATATAGTATGCTTATTTCGTGATAAGATTTTACATATTTAGAGCAACGTATGTGGTTTATTTGTATGGTTTAGATATAGACTATGATAAAATTAGACTTGAATTTAACAGTTTATTTTTAGGCCGAATTGGCTGCTATCATAATATTTGCACTTAAATGGATTGATAAAAACCTGACTGTAAAAGCACTTATTAATATGTATCATAACAACATAAATGTGAAAAGGTGACCAAATTCGGGAGAAATTACATTTGGTGTATTCGGTTTCACGGATAAAAGAGTTGAGACCTAACGGATGGCAAGTTCCATAGCAATTCTTTTAATCATAGACGTAGGAGTTTACAGCGTTCTTCATTTCATTTAAAAAGCAACTTATTACTTTCTTTGACAGTGAAACAACGGATAACGCTGAAAAGAAACAAGACTGTTATGTTGCAAACTACTCAAACATTAAATAGAACACAATCCAATGCGCAGAGATAGCTAATCTGATCTCACTGCGAATTCCTTAGAATCAACAACAACAGCAGCTCACTAAAACAGTAAATGAGCTGAGGTGTTTCTCTCAGGCTTTTATAAAGCCGCGAGACAAATCTAGCAATTTCTAGAAAGCAAAAAGAGTATAACTACGGTTACGGGTAGCGCAGTAGTCAATTACATTTATTCAAATTAAATATAAATTACGGAGATAAACTTCTATTCAGTGTTAAATGCACGTGCTCTTGTATTTTTAATTTTTTACCGTAGCGTTCTCTTAAAATATGTCACGCGATGCTTTGCACTAGGAAATAAAACAATTTTAATTATAATTCTATTAAAAATATCTAACTAAATACGAAATTCGCAACATTGCTCCGTTTCCAAGAGCTGCACGTGGACAGGAAGCCACACTTACAACTAAATCATCAATTCAATAATACACATTACACTACAATGACAAACAACATAAACAATAATTGCACTAACTGACTTAAATCAAGTACCATTAAATAATAAATACAAATCAAATCAAATACAAATTTATGAACAAAAAGGACCATGGTCTTATACTGGTTACACAACATACGTTTAACAACGTACTTCTGAGTAAAAGATCTAGGCCTATTCAAATGGCCAGGCCAAATTCAGAAGTGGGCATCGATCGATGCATGAAATTCAAAGAGGGAGAAAAGGCCTTCCCCTCGTGTGCCTGTTCCCTCCCTGCCTCTCCCGCTCACATACTGGACTGTATAGGCGTCTTCCTGAGACAGCTGTCGGCTGAGCAGGACGACATCTGCGATTTGCTTGTGCGGCAAGGTCTCTTGGACTTGGTGTAGGCTTTCCTGCCCCAAGGGGATTTGACACAACAACACACTATATACACTATGAGGTATTGTAAGGAGCTAACCTGTCGTAATGAACGACTTTGGGTTTAGAGTTCGATGACTTACGGATCCGAACCACGACATCTTTCAGCCTGTTTAAGACTGTGTATGGAGCATCCCAAGGTGACTGTAGTATAAGCCAGAGTCCTTTCCGTCGAGTCATATTCCACAACCACACTTTGTCTCCTTCGTTGAATCGATGTTCTGTAGCTCTCTTGTCTTATCGGGTCTTCATCTTTCCCATCTCCATGTTGACTCGCTATCGTGCAAAATTTTGCATCGCTTCAAACCAGGACCGGAAATCTTTGACCTATTCCTCAGGCGATGAAAGTGCATCCGGAGGGCGACCGAGCAAGAGATCACAGGGCAGACGAAGGTCACGATTGAAGAGCATTTGAGATGGAGAATAGCCGGTAGTCTCGTGTTTCTCTTTGACCCTAGCATGAGTTCGGTAGCCTTCTAAGCAGGTTCTTTCAGACAAGGCGCCGGCGTTTCCAGGTGAGGATCCCTTCTGATAATGGATAGTTATGTCCTCTGATGCTGAAAGCAGTTTGTTGTTTTTGAAGTCCAAGGAAAAATTGCATTTCCTTAAAAAGTCCAATCGAAGTATGCAAGGATATATAATCTCTGCCATATATGCCGTGCGATGGCAGACGGCACTTCTAAACGTGATGTCAACGTTTAATTTTCCCTTAATGCAGATTATGTCACCGGACACAGTCTGGAGGGTAACACAAGATGAGATCCAAATGAGTTTATCTTTAAACTGCTGAGCTAAATCTTTCCGAATGATGGTAACATTAGCTCCTCTGTCAATCACCATATTGCAGGGAACTCCATCGATATGCCCATTGATGAATAGTCCATTATTGTTACCACTCACTGCAAAAATCTTGAGCGCTTTAAAACGAGATGTTTCACTATCGTTGAAACTCCGCTCCGCAGTATGGTCATTAATTTCTTTCCTGCGTTGTTGCTGGGAAATGGTCTTATTTTCTGTGCTCTGGGGTGGTCTGCAAGTCCTTAGTACATAGCCTTCAACACCGCAGTTCCAGCACTTTGCTTTCTTGTCAGTCTTTTTTTGTATCATGGCATTTAATTGTCTATCTTATTTTTCGTGCTCTGGGGTGTTCTACAGTTCCTTCGTATGTGGTCTTTAAACCGCAGTTTCAGTATTTTAGGATTGGTTTCTTTTCACTCCTATTCCGTCTCAAAGCACTTACATGGTTGATCAAAACATATGTTTTACTTTCCGTGTCCTGGAGTGTTCTGCAATTCCGTCGTATGTGGCCTTCAGTACCACATTTCCAACACCTTAGAGCCAGTTTATTCTCAATCCCATACCTTATCAAAGCATTGACTTGTCTGGGTAAATCATCTAAACGAGCCATCACTTGAACCAGTGACTCGTAGACTTTCACAGCTCTGACTGGTTGGCAGGCTCTACGAGTTACTTGCTGGGATGGTCTCGACTTTCGTGGCGTACACCAGAGAGCTTTTTAAATCCTTTACATTCGTCATTCTCAGAGCTCTACGTATTTCGGAATCCCTGATGCCGTCGATGAAGTACTGCAAGGACACTTTTCACTTGATTCTGCCGGGCAAGCCGAAAAGGCGAGATGAGACAGCCTTTCAACATCCGTAGTAAGTTCCTGCAGAGTTTCCGTGGGCTTCTGTTGACGGGAGTTTAATTAAAGCCTGCTGCAGTCTTTCAAGCATTTCTCACCGAAGCGCAGCTCTAACACGCCGGACAAAACTTCGAAATCTAACCTCTGGTTTCCGAGTCTGAAGGATATCCGCTGCGTCTGCTCTCAGAGAAGCGGCGAGATGACCGCTTCCGCCACTATAAAAAATTGTGCCTTATATACTTGCCAGGAGGTCTTCCCATCATAAACCATCACTATTTCTCCCTCCCGTCGCTACAAATTCCTTTAAGGTAACAACATCTTTGGCGACTGCAGAAACCCTGTCATCAATTTATTGTTCGATTTGTTGTTGAAAGATAGAAACTCTTCCTTCAGTTTCTCCAACTCTGTTTCCTTCCTCGTCAATTCTGTCTTCCATAGCTTCAAATTTGCTTTCTATTACGTAGGTAATTTCTGTTTTCATTTCTTCTTTAACAGCGTTCATCTCTTCTTTAACTCATTCTTGACCAGCTTCCATCTTTTCTTGAACAGCTTTCCTCTCCGCTTTAACGAATTCTTGTCTAGCTTTAATCCTTTCTTTAAAGGATGTTTGGTCCGACGACAGCAATGATGAGCTGTCTTAATTCTTCTTCCATCACTCTTATGATTGGCATTCAGTCCCACTTCTGACACCAAAAAATGTTGCGCGCGTACAGGTTCGTAATAGATTGCACGGTAAAAAGTTAGTAAAATTTATTCTAATCCCAAGAAATATAACAAAACGCTGGATTGTTTCTCAAAGGTATTCGTACAGTATCACAATATCACGCAATATAAACAGTAGCTATATTTTGAACTACTAAAACGTTAAATAGAATGCAATCCAAAGCGCAGGGAAAGCTAATCCGATGAAGAAAATTACAGCAGTTAAGTAAACTACAACTGCTCACTAAAACAAATGAGCTGGGTTGTTTTTCTCCGGCTTTTATAGATTTTCAAATCTGCCGCGCAAGACAGTTCTGGAAATTTCTGGAAAGCAAAAAGGTAAAATTACGGTTACGAATAACATAGTATTCATTTATTATCATAGTAGTCATAGTAGCCATTTACATTTACTCAAATTAAATATAAATTACGAAGATAAACTTCTATTCACTGTTAAATGCACGTGCTCTTGTATTTTTAATTTTTCGTCGTAACTTTCTCTTAAAATATGTCACGCACTCCATTGCACTAGGAAATAAAACAATTTTAATTGTAATTTTATTAAAAATATCTAACTAATTACAAAATTCGTAAAAGTATATTAATAAACTCTCAGAAGAAAACGCCTGAAATTTATTCACAAACTTTAGTCCTGAATGTTGTTAACGAGAATGGGAAGAAAGTGGTAAAATTAATGACGATTTATGGTCACAGTGCACTATTATTACTAAGAATGAGAGAGTAAACTAAATCGGAAACCTGAGGTACGGTATGTAGTCAATAAAAATTGTTTCGTGAGAAAAAGAACAATGTTATCTTACTTTACACATATAAGATCTTGTAGAGTCCTTAGTGGGATTTTTTTTTGGTATTGGTAGCCGGAGATGTGACAAATGTGAAGCGCCCTCTCCGAGATCAGAACGTGGACCTCTCGAGTGCGCGCCGAGTGTGCTACCTTTACACCACGAAGGTATGCTGGAAGGAGGAAGACAAATATCTTATATACTCCCCCTTTTAAGGGATGACTGAGGGTTAGGGGACCCAGCAGTCATATGCTGGTGGTGACGAATTAGCGTCCGCGAACTTTTAGTTCGGGTGCCACTTGTAGAGTCATTAGGAGTTTTGAAGCAGGAGAAGAGAAAAACGTGCAGTACCCTCACCGGGACTCGAACCATGGACTTCTCGAATATACGTCGAATATGCTTCCAGTTACACCATGAAGGCATGCGGAAAAGAGGGAGAAAATACCTAATAATCTTACTGGAAAATTTCGTATGTGCTCTGGTCATTTGCCTGATGCGTAGTGTAAATCTGATACACTTTTCCTTAGACAATATTACAAAAAGGCATCTCTTCCCCTTACGCAAATTGTTCTTATAGCTTTTCCACAATCAATTAAAATACAAGCAAGCAGGCAAGATTCTTCTTCATTACTGGCGAAACATAAATATTTTCAGATTTAAAAACATTATCCTGACCCAGAGCCTTTAAAAAAAATATATGTCTAATAGTGTCTAGGCAAAATAGTAACAAGTAAGGTTTTTTTGTCTGTTATATATTTTTATTTTTGCTATATTAAGCTATATTTTTCTATTGAGTTATATTTTGCTAAATTTGCTATATTTGAGATACTGATTTATTTAAAATGATTGTTATTTCCGTATGAATAATACTAATCTCTTTCAGCACACTTTCAAAAATAATGTTCTCTGAAAATAAATCAACAGCAAAAGTATTTTTATAATTATCTTTAATTTTTTTCTGGAAAGCTTAATAATTTCACGTTATTTCTAGTGTTTTGGTGAACATTCCATTTACCTGTAAAAAGAGAATATGCTTCACAGAAACTCCAAAAATAACTTCTGAATTTATTAAACACTTTTTCGGATGTTTCATAAAGCATTTAATGTCATCAGCATTGCTAGTAACATTTCCAAGACCTATTGACAACAATCTCTTTTCCGCTAGACACTTTTCCTGAAATTTTTCCGTGGTATCTTTCCGATGTCATACTTTTATACATTGACAATTATAACAAAGATTATTTTGTTGTTTAATATTTGACATCATTCAATGAATACCTTAAATGTTTACCGTAAGTATATGTCACTGTTAAGAATAGATGTTCATTTTGCATAATTTTGAGTCATATATCTAGAAAGCAGCACTTATGGTGTGTTAATTAATTTAAAATAGGCACTTCAAGGCCGTTGTCTTCCCTCCATTTGCGATCGCAACTCGTGTCATCATCTCTACACACAATTTATTCTCTCCATATCATCTGAGACTGTAGTTCAAATCATCCTTCATTCACGTGCTCTTCTTCAAGCGAACACGCTAAACGGAAATGAAGTGGAGGAGAGAAAACGAATTAACTTTTTTTCCACAGAGGTTGTTCCTATGCTTACGATTCTAATCGAGCAGCATCACAGTACAGTAACAAATATGAGTTTGTTACTATACTGAAACACATTATTGTTTGTCACAGTATAGTCACAGAGCATCATCCAGCGACAAATTAATAGAAAAATTTGGCAGTGGTATTGCTTTTGAATATATGTTAGTTTATATTTAGTCAGTTATATGTTGGTTTATATTTAGTCAGTTATTAGTTAGTTTCTCTTGCACATACCCTTACTTGAACTGCTAATGGATGTATTAGAAAAACCAAATGATACTTTGATTGCAAGGAAATATAAATGAATTCAAACGTCCGAATGCAAACATAAAGTATGACATTTTTCCTTAACCAGAAATTTCTCAGTAGTATCCACACGACCATAGAAAGGATTATTACTATAGGATACACCACTTAATCCTGAATATGTCATTTTTACTTCCTTGTGCGAAGTAAAGGAAGTATTGTAATCACGAAAAATTCCGGGGACCCTATTCGCACGAAACTATCCATTTTGACAGCTATCGAATGCAATTTAACGATGTTTGTGAGTAACATCTGTACGTAAGGACAGAATACTTTTAACAAGGACTTTTTAACAAAAGTGTCCTTTAATTCCATTTAAAGCAATAAATAATTTCTTTAATCTGAAATTCCTTTTCGAAAGAAGCGATTATTTGCCGCGAAGTGAGAACTTAATTAATTCAATGAGAAATATATCTGTAACGAATTATAAAACTAATTTGAAACGGATTCAGAAAAGATTTTTTTCGTGGCGTCTGTACATACATACGTGTGCTTGTATCTCGCATAACGCAAAAACAAGTAACCTCAGAACGTTGAAATTTTGTATATCGGAATGCTGTAACATGCAGCTGTGCACTTAATATTTCGTTTGCAATCGGCCGCACCAAAATTATGTATATATATATCACTCTGTTATTCGGCTCAGTAAGCTCAGTTTTTTTATTCTTATATGTTGGTAAATTGTTTTTATATGTTAAAAATTAGCATTTTTTGCTTTAAAAATGACTAATTGTGGTATTTTTGTCTTCCGGTTAACATTTTTATGCCTTTAGTTAATCTGCATGCAATAGTTGTAGATTTATCAATAATTTAAAGTTGTTTAAGTGCGGCTAAGCCTAATTTTTTTAGCATAGCAGCCATATTTGTTTACATTTGGAAGTTAGCAGAATAGTTAAACAACACACACATTTTCTGCACAGTATCTTTTTGCCTAGTGGTAGCATTAGGAAACTTTCAATTTTGTGCACCGAAAAATCTGCCTTCTTGCCTGCTGGCCGAAGTGTTTGTTTTTGCTTACTTTTAATTGTAAAAATTGTTTTTTCAATTGTTTTAATTGTATTTGGTGTTCTATATTTTTCTACGTCTTTCAATTTTTAATGAAAGTACTATGAGTTTTTATTATTTTCGCCTTGCCGCGAAGTGAGAACTGAATTAATTCAATGAGAAATATATCTGGAATGAAATTCCAGAAAATAAGATGAAATGCAGGAAAAAAAGCGTATAATTTAATATTCCGAACAAGGAAGTCACGTGGTGTGCACATCAGCGTTTTTTATTTCATTTTAATTTATCTACCTTTGCCGTTTGTATCCTTGAGGATCTGCTATTGTATTACTTTCTGATGCATACCGATATTTTTTGAGAAACCAAAATCTTTAAACAAATTTTCAGTTCACCATTTTTAAGAATTTTAAATCCATTTTTTTCCTTTGTTCCCTCAAACTTTTTTATTCAGCTCTACAAAATCTGTCATTTTCTGTAAATAGTTTTTTATTATTAAGTTTTGCGAATATTATTTCTTCCAGCATAGTATTTGGCGTTCTGAAACATTTTAAACCTTCCAACGCATTTGCCATAATTCCGCTGATTTCAATTCTGGACGCAAATTCCATTTAAAGCAATAAATAATTTCTTTCATCTGAAATTCCTTTGCGAAAGTAGCGGATTATGTTAAGCTTCTCATCTTGATGATAGAAAGAAATTAAGCACGTTTTATTTTATATTTCGATAAAAACACAAAATAAAAATATAAGACTACTTTTTTTCAAATAGGAGGTTGAAGACGTATTTATTTTATCAAAAACTAATTTCATTTTAAGTTCGGTGTTGCTCATGATAGGATAACAAAAAATTACTTCTCTGTAAAAAGACAAAAAATATGCATTATTTTACTGAAATACATTCAGTGATTCCTAAAGTTAAATTATCAATGCTCTTGATAAGTAAAAAAACTCCTTTCCTTTTAAGAAAAAATAAAATACATGCGTATTACTGAAATGAATTCTTCGGTTACAGAGCTAAATCAATAAAATTTATGATTGAATAAGGAGGGAAAGAAAACATGTATTTTCGTCATATCGAGGATTTTTATTTAACGGGATAAATGATATACGTGGAAAGCTACGATTTCTAAATCTCTTTATTCTTCTTTAACATTATCCAAAAACTAAATTACCAGATCTTTCCTGCCTTAATAGAACAGAATTTATGAAATCTAAGAGTCTAAATATTGGAAGAAATACAAATTTTGAACATTTCTGAATCTAAGTTATTAGTGTTACATACATGATCATATGCATCGGCATACGTAAACGTATTTATGTACAGTATATATAAGTGATGAAAATTTCACAAATAAATAAAACTGCAAGTATAAGAACAGCTTATTATTCTTAGCATTCTTTGTCAATTTTCATATTTCTTACCCGTTACCCCATATTTTATATTTCTCATTCAAATTTATTTAATTATTCGTATTTAATTTCTCTTTCAAATTCCTTCTTCAAATTTAATTATTACTATTGTTGAGTCATTGGGTTATTTTTGAAGCAGGAGAGATGAAAAATGAGCAATGCCCTCGCCAGGACTCGAACCTGGACCTCTCGAATACGCGCCGAGTGTGCTACCATTACACCACAAAGACGCGCAGAAAGGAGGGAGAAAATACATTATATACTCCCCTTTTTAAAGGGCTACTGGGGTTTAGGGGACCCAATCGCCAAATCCTAGTGGAGAAAAATCATCGTTCATCACCTTTTAGTTCGGGCGCCAGTTTTAAGTCTCAGTTTCGAGTCCCGGCGAGGGCACTGCTCAATTTCTTTTTATGCAGGAGACGTGAAAAATGAGCAATGCCCTCGCCGGGACGCTTAATGATAAACCGCACATTGAGTTGATCAATGTTAACGAATTTCGCTTACTGCGCATGCTCAATAGTGAACCCGTTGGCTTGGGAGAAAATACTGGCGAATAAAAATAAACAACCCTACACAACCTTGTTCGTCATGTAGGCCTTAGCTACTCTTTACGATTGCAATACTATGGACACTTTTTTTCTGCTTATTGCACTTGCTTCTGTTTCATTTCATTTTGGTTTATTTTGTTCATAAACATTATATTTAATATCAGTTATTTGTAATAATTCCTTTGACTTTAATTCAGTAATTTAAACTAGATATATTCCTTAAGTTATTAAAGTATTTATGAATGGAACGCATGGTAAATAATCGCTTGCTTTTATTCCTCAGAAGTACAATCAATAAACATTCAGCTCAAGTACAATCAATAAACAAAATCATGTAATGTTTTCTGTTGTGTAATCCTTCTTAAACGAAAATTTGGAGTGTTTACAATCGATATTTACACTCGAAGTAATGAAGCAACGTAGAACCTAACAATTTTTAAAACCCCGAACTGTTTACGTGCAGATAACAAAATATCAACCACATACCATATTTATCTTCTTTTAAAATTACGCCAAAGTCGTAATTGCGCCAAATTCTCTTCTGGGCATGCGCAGTGTGCGTAATTCGTTTAACATCGTTCAACTGAATGTGCGGTCTGCCATTGCACCGCCGGGACTCGAAACTGAACCTCTCGAATACGCGCCGAGTGTGGTACCGTTACACCATGAAGGTATGCAGAAAAGAGGGAGAATATCATACCAAAGGATTCTTTAATTTTTTACTAAAGATTGCTCTTCGAATCTGCTTCTGAATCTGACAAGCAATTATATCAAGTGTACAAATTAAAACAGATATGAATCAATATGAGCAATTATCCGTAGTAGGTATGAGGGTGAAAATGTTTGTACCTCACAGTAAAAAGAATTGACACTAGGTACTTTAAATTTTGTAAGATATTAAGCTGTAGCTTTGTGACACGCTTCACAAAATTTCTTTAAATTGACACGTTTACTTCTTTGTGTTTTTTCCTTGCATTAAGTAAAGAAAGTATTGTAATCTCGAAAAATTTCGGTTGTTATATTTCAACGTAAATATCCATTTTGACCGTTCCCAAACTCATCTGGATGATTTTTTTTGGGGGGGTGACATCTGTATGTACTCAGAGAATAAAGGACTCTTTTCCCCAAGGTGGATTGTGAAATGATTTAAAAGGGATTCAAAATAGAATTTTTCGTGACATCTCTTTGAGATGTATATTTCAAAAACGATTAGTCATAGAATTTTGAAATTTGGTATAAGGGATTGTTATAACTTATATATATATACATATGTGTATACATATATAGATAGATAGATAGATAGATAGATAGATATTTAACAAAATTTCTATTAGCAAAAATCAAATTTAATAGCACACTCACACTCAATTTACTAGCACACTCCAATAGAAACAATGATAAATTAATTAATTTAATTTAGAACTTACTTTTTACTTGCCTTTATTATATTATTTTAGTATTATTTATTTTAGTTTCTAGTTTATTTTTTGTATGTTAATAGTATCTGTATCTACTTTTTTTGTTATGCATATTCGTGTCGGAGAAGCTTTTTGTGGGCAAGAGTTTCTAAATTAAATTGGTTTTCTAAAAAATTAGTTTTATAAAGGGTATTGTTTTGCATTGGCTTTGATTTGTTCTTTTCTAAAAGTTCCACTCGTTTGAATTGCTTTTGGTAGGTCACATCATTTGGTTTTACTTTTGGTTTTGAATTTTACACTTGCCTACATAAATGACGAAACACAAGTTGAATAATTAAAGAGTTAGGTTTGAGGACAACTTTCCCTTGATAAGTCTGTCTTCTGCTCCAGCTCAACAATTATTCACTTATGCATATTTATTATTTTTAGGATTTTAAAAAAATTTATTACATTTTACATTTGTTAATGGATTTTGATACTTGCACTTGATTTACTTATGTTCTCAGAATTTAAATGATATTGTAGATTAGTTTGCAGCAATATAATTTCTTTTAAACCTATTTCTATAATTAATTTTTTACTTTAATTTGCTTTTTACGAATAGAAATTTTGTTAAATTCAAATTTCATTCCTTGCAGGCAGCAATAGCGCAAGAAAATTATTTAAATTTAAATTAACTTTACTATATTCTTTTGAAACTATATATATAGATAGATATAGATATATTTACAGTGGTAAAATTAACATCTGCATTAGATCGGTGTCCATTTACGCGAGTCATCGTAATATTCCTTTTATGAAAGTTTATTCCTTGTTCTAACAACAGTTGGTATTTAAGTTCTCCTACAACGAAATAGCTCCCTCCGCTGTCAGCAAATACCATTCTCCAATCTTCTTTTATCTTTAATTTTAAGACAGTAACTTTAATTTTAAGACAGTATTTTAAGACATTTAGAGTCAATGAGGAGTTCAGCTGAAAAATTCCGAAATAAGCTGATTCCTTATTCCAAACTGGACCTGTTGTACTTAGAACATTTTTTTTCTTGACTAGGATTACCGCATTCATAATATCTGAAGTCGATCGCTACGCTTTTGTCTCCGGTCTCAATTTAGGATTTCTAGATGAATTATAATTCATTTTTGCGAAACCATGCTTGGAGACTTTTTTCTCTTCTCTCTAAAAACTTCTTTTTTATAGATCGAATAAAATGCTTTATCCTGGTATTTCTCACCTTTTCGTATGCATCAATTTTCCCCCTAGTTCACTAGGTTGCAACTGTGAAGGAGAATGCACAAATAATAATTGTTGCTTAACTGCTTTGATTTCCTTTCTAAAATTAAAACTCTCATGCTTATATTATAATGTTTTCCTTTTATGAAATATAAAAGGTATTTTTTGTAGTTTTTATGCTTTTCTTTGTGTATTTTTAGTTTAAACTAACAAAGTTTTATTTTAATTTGCCTTTTTCTATCTGTTCTTATTTCAACTTCCCGTTAGAATAAGCTCGCGTTTCAGCTTTATGCTAATTTGAAGTGGAGCCAAGTTTCTATTTAAACGGTAGGTAGGAACCTCTCAGGGTGAGAGATCTTTTAGTCTCAGACCACTGCTACTCTGTTCGACGTTCGCCTGACCAGCTAGTATTTAAATTCTAAGCCGTAGCGCTGTTACGCTATTACTTATTGAAGTAATTCTAAGTGCGTTAGTATTGGTTAAATCTTGCTACGCACCATTTAGCATAGAGGCCAACCTCACGTTTATAGCTCTGTGAGCAACAACTACTTAATTTCTAATTAGCTTTAGTTTAAATTATTTGATTGTTCAGTTTAGACCCAAGTGGCGGTCATTATTTTCTGTATCCCTCCCGAGTTGGGAAGTGGCTGTATACAATTGTGGTTTAATAAAAGAGGATTTTAAATCCTTCTGAAGTGCAGTTCTTCTACCACTTAACCACAGTTTTCTACCACAGAACATAGCTGCATTCAGATCCTGTTCAAGATCAGGACTTAAAGTATTTCACGAATATGTTCGCCAAGAATATGCACCGAACACTCAGTCCTGACATATTTATTTGTAGTGTATCAATTCTGTGTTTACTGGTTGCTTTTCTAATCTTGGAGTTTTGTACAGTTTGTTACATTTAAGTTTAATTTGTCATTTGCTTCCACTGTGACAAATGTTTCTTCACAACAATGTATCCTCGCATTTGTAACATGCCCTATCTCAGCACTTATTCTTCTAACAAAATATCTCTTTAGCAATGTATCCACATTCGTAACTTGCCCTTTCTAAGTACTTATGTAAATTTTCGTGACAGGTACCTGGTTTGTTTTCCAATCGGTCGTCTGCTTGTAAAATGTAATTCGTTTAGCTTCGGTTTTAATGTGTATGTATGTACCCGTTTGCGGTGCATGTAGTTTATAATGCATGGTACATGCTCTAACTGGCAGACGGATTTTGTTGTATGTCAATAGCATGCATTTTCTAAGTACTTTTTAATTCCTTGATGAATGTATCAGTTTCAGTTTTAATGTTTTGAAAGTTGTTGTTTTTAGTGCATAGTACATGCTCTGTTTAGCGGGCAAGTTTTGTTGTAAATCGGTCTACCTTATCGAAAGGCAGAATTTGTTAATACTTCATATTTGGTACTTTCGATTCTTTGTTTATATATCTTCACATTTAGCATGCCCAGTCAATGTATTCATTCATATGTAATAATTGGTAGTATAACTGTTACGATTTTCTTTTTTAAAATTGAGACTCTCCTGCCATTTTTATTTTAAAATGTAAAATTTAAAACATATAATGTAAAATTATTTTATGTAGTGTTCCAGTGTTTGCCTTTGTAGACGGCAGCTGATGATTTCATGTCACTACGCTTTTGTAAAACTTCTGTATATCACATCAGACGTACTCTTCAACGTATGTTATGTACCTAATCAATTTGTATTTATTATATAACTGTAACCTCCGTAATTTTAACTTTGACAATAAATGCCCGACTGATCTACTCTGGCCCTGACCTGAGGTTGTGGCTGGCAGATTTTAGATGGTCCCACCTCTGGTTAACTTATTCCGTTAGTTGCCTCAAGGCTAACTCAGGTCGGAAGTTGCTCAGTAGGTCAGTGTAGTCATCATTAAAGTGATCTTTATATTCTTGTGGGGCTCACATTTTGATTTGATGAGCAATAATAATTCTTTTGAATTTATCGAAAGTGTTCACTTTTAATTCTGAAAGCTTTCCCTTGAAAAAATAATTGTGTGCATTTGTCAGACCTAAGCATAAATCCTTTCAGTAGCATAGCTTCAGGGTGTAGATAGCATTTATAACGGGTAGACGTTGTAACGTTACGTTGACACGACAATGTTACGTCACACATTCATCAACGTCCTTTCTTTGACATATTTACAACGACATTACTTCAATGCGCCGACACATTCTTCTTCTGATTCTCTTGGAATTCAGTTTGTGACATCAATAGGTAATACCCCAATTAAAAACTCTACCTATTTTGTTTTTGTTATTGTTAGAAAGTTCAAATAGTTTTAAATTGAGATTCATATCCTCATTTTTGGGATCGAAACAAGAGATAAGTTTATTGAATTCTCAGTTCGGAAGATTAACGTGCAGCGAAAAAGTAGATTCCATTTGGGAAATCTGTTTCTGAGCTTCTAAATTTAGCTTGCGTTTTTTCAAGCTCAAAACTGTCTTTCAAATTTCTCGAGTTCGAAAATTTCTTTTTTTGTCGATATTAGATTGTTTTTGACAACTAATCTTTCTTCTTCTTCTTTTCCTTTTCTTTCATCTACTGCAGTTGTCACAAAACTTTAGGCAAACTCTTTCGCATAATTTTCAGACTTTGTAATGATTTCTTTAATTTCTGAATTTTTTTAATGTGAACCTTAAATCTCACTAATTCCTCAGCTTAATTCCTAAAATCTTGCTCTCACCCTTGGCCAGGAAGAACATTAAATACACTTAGTTTACGACCTTAAACTATAATACACATTGACCATATAAAGTTTCAAAAATAATACGCAAATTTTACGCAAACGATGCGTCCACAGATCGTAATGCCATCCGTTTTGTACTAATATCATTAAAAATACTTCTCAAACTAAATTGTAATTGACCACATTTCAGGAACTCATATTAATTATAGAATAAATAAGAACTAATATTCTGTGGAAAACATTTCATTCATACAACATGAAATGGTTCTTTGCTTTATATGTATTCTAAGTATTTAAATAAAATTACGTTTTTAAAACGCTTTAAGACATAATTCAGTATTTACCCAAAGTACAACAATGGACATTTCTTTAAATTTATATTTATTCTTCAACAGAATAAGGTGTTCTTTCAATTTTAATAACTTAATTTCTTTAAACAGGTTATTTTATAAAATATTTGTCTCCCTCCTTTCTGTATGTATTCCTTTTGGTGTAACAGTTAGCACACTCGCCGCGTATTTGAGCGATCCAGAGTATGAGTCCTGGCAAGGACATTGCTCTTTTTTCACGTTCCTTGCTTTAGAATAGCCTAATGACTCTACAGTGGCTCCCAAACTAAAAGGTGGTGGATGATGATTCTTCACCACCAGGATTTGGCGAATGCGTCCCCTAATCCCCAGTCGCCCTTTAAAGGGGGGGGGAATATTTTCTCCTTCCTATCTGCATGCCTTCGGATGATCCCGAAGCACACTCGGAGCATATTCGAGCGGTCCAGGTTCGAGTTCCGGCGAGATCATTGCTCATTTTTCACACAAAATGGTTCCTTCCTTTATATTTATTCTAAGTACTTAAATAAAAATTTATATCAATATATACTTTAATAAATTTCCTATTTCAAAAAAAAACCTAAAGACTTCACTATTGAAACTGTAAGAAACAAAATAAAGTAGTTATGCAAGCTAATAAATGTAAACCGGAACTGTTTCTTCTTAAGATTAACATTAATAATTCGTAAATCAGGCTTATTTGTTCAATCAGAGCTGTGTTACGTAAACTTTGGAAACCTCACATTTTGCGTGAGTCTGCAAAGTTTTCGACTGGTTTCGAAGCTAAAAAGAGTTTCGACAGTCATAACGTAACCTGGTACAAGTTCGGCTCCACTTTTATGCAAGAAATGTAAGCTTCCTTCATAATAAAAACAAGTAATCACTAAAATATTAACTTCTCAACATAGTATAAAACAGTTACAAACAGATAGTTTGCAGCTCGTAGTGGATTACATATTCTTATGCAATGATGCTTTCAGAAGTCACTTTTTTAGTTTAATACCAACGGCGGCAGAGTCCTAGTTCAAATTTGTGGCAGGAAGAGAAAATTCTCTTCGGCGAATTTAATCTCAAAACGAGTGAAGAAAGTTACGCAATTTCTAGCCCAAAAGGGCTACTAGTCTCTAAACCAGATTTTGCGTTGTTTCACTTGAACATCAATCTTGTATGAATGTTGTTGTCACAACAATCTTGAATGAAACGTGAAACAGGCAATATATTGCCTGTTTCACGTTTCATTCAAGATTGTTGCCATTCGGCAAAATGTAAGATATTTGTCTTTCAAATTTAAATTCTTTGTGATAGCCGCGCAACCGGTATAGTGGCTAGCATTATTGACTGCGGTGACGAAGGGCCTGGTTTCGAATCCCGGAGAAGGAATGGATATTTGTAAATGTGTAATGTCCGTGCGGCATGAGGGCACCCTAAATATGCGGCGAGCAGAAAGTCCTCTCGAGATGTTGAAGGTAGGGCAAGAGGGATGTGAGACCATCGGACCCGTACCCCCGGGTGTTCTCCATCAAAACTGGGGTCGAAACTGAGCTAAATCGCACTCTCACCTGTAAGGTGCTCAAGGATGTTGCCAACAGCAGGCATAAGCTTGCGCTCCTTACCACGAACTATTTGGGATTAACTAATTTGGGGATTTGGGCTGACTATAGATCAGTCTAACAAATTAAGCTATTTAAAGGCGATAGAGCAGCTCACGAAAATATATTTTTTAATCTCGTATATATAAAAAAATGCATTTAATTCATGATAAATCTTATTAAAAACATTAAATATTTTTTACATAAGATTAAATACTTATTTCCATTATGCAGTTCTTCACTTTGCAAATACACAGAAGGTACATACCGTTCCCCTGTTAGTCTAAATGCATATTCATCATCAAATAGCCCATAAAATGTTTTGCTGTTCTACATATGGGCGATGTATATTAATAATCCATCTCTCAATGTTGATAAACCATATTAAAATTTAAAACAGGTCTTTTTGGGCGACACCTAAAATCAGAGCCTTCTCAAAATTTTTTTATTGGGAGGCGTATTACATTAGAACATAATTTTTGCCTTTGATAATTAACTGGTTAATGAATTTTGTGTAGTAAATATTATAATTTACATTGAACATTATGTAACGTGTATTGAATATTATGCGGCATTTCACCATGTAGAGACATTAGGTATTTTTGACAGCAGGAGAGATGAAAAACTGAGCAATGCCCTCGCCGGGACTAGAACTGTGAACCTCTCGAATACACGTCGAGTGTGCTGACCACTACACCATGAAGGCATGTTAAGAAGGCGGGAGAAATAACTTATATACCCCACTTTTAAATTGCGATTAGGAATTAAGGCTCCAATCTCCAAATCCTGGTGGTGGAAAATCATCATCCATCACCTTTTACTGTTAATTCCTATATACCAATTATCTTGCGTATATATCTTGCATTAATTGTTATTTGGTGTCATTTTAATTTATCTAGTTCGCCTTTATTTAATTGTTTTCATTTTTCTCTCCCCTTTGTAACTAAATGTCTGTTTGCAGTATAATGTGTATCTTTGTTTTGTACATATCGTACCTTATGTGCAACATAAAAATTTTCAGTGGCGGTCACTAGACGCTGGCCACTGCTAAGGACGAAAGCGGTGGTCACTTTATTACAGAGTCTACAGATTGAGGGTTACCGTTGCCTCCTATGAAAAGACCCACAATTTACATCCATGCCTTCTGCGGGATGCGTGATGGCAGACCGCACATTCAGTTGAACAATGTTAAATGAATTACGCACACTGCGCATGCCCAGAAGAGAATTTGGCGCAATTACGACTTTGGCGTAATTTTAAAAGAAGATAAATATGGTATATGGTTGATGTTCTGTTATCTGGACGTAAACAGTTCGGGGTTTTAAAACTTGTTAGGTTGTACGTTGCTTCATTACTTAGGTGTAAATATCGATTGTAAACTCCCAAATTTTCGTTTGAGAAGGATTACAAAACAGGAAACGTTACATGATGTTGTTTATTGATTGTACTACTTCTGAGAAATAAAAGCAATGGATTATTTACCACGCGTTCCATTCATAAATGCTTTAACAACTTAAGGAATATATCTAGTTTAAATTGCTGAATTAAAGCCAAAGAAATTAATACAAATAACTGATATTAAATGTAATGCTTATGAACAAAATAAACCAAAATGAAATGAAACAGAAGGAAGTGCAAAAAGCACAAAAAAAGTGCCCATAGTATTGCAATCGTAAAGAGTCGCTAAGGCCTACATGACGAAAAGGCTTGTGTAGGATTGTTTATTTTTATTCATCAGTATTTTCTGCCACGCCAACGGTACACTATTGAGCATGCGCAGTAAGCGAAATTCGTCAACATTGATCAACTCAATGTGCGGTTTGCCATTACGCCTCCGCGGGATTTGAAGCCGGACCCTTCAGTACCGCAGTCGGAGTCACTAACCACGTTCCCGTATGCAGCATGTGCAAATAATGTGCAACATGAATTGTCTTTTATTCAACTGTAAACCATTCTATCAAAGTGTATTACTGTTTCTTCTCAACTCTCATTCAAGTAATGTTTCTCCTCATCTTTTGTACCATCTGAATACATCAACACTTTCATACTGCACTGTATTCTATTAATACTGTTAGGCATTCGTACTCATTCGTATATGGGGTTTTAAGGTATTTTTGTCCTTCTGTGCCATGCTCTGCGTTATCCTGTATTATTAGCTCAATTTGTCAGGACTAGTGTTCCTTCTAGTTGATTTTGCAAACATAACTGCAGTCCTGAGTCAGAATACAGAGCTCAAAGCTATGTTCATGCGTATGTAGAAAATAGAACAACGATAAGGAGGGTTAAATTTACCTTTTATTCTCACAGGGTACAGGTGCTCCCGTACTTCGGGACACAAAAACCAACACTTTTGGTCTAGAGCGTAGAAAATAAGAAAATGAACTAACCTAACTAAATAAGAATTAAGATGCTTTACAGAGACTAGTAACTCGAAGATTGGCCCTTTAATACTAGGTATGTAGTGAGCAGAGTGCAAAGACTACAATACGTCTTCAAATATCAGCCAGAACTAAATTCTGGCTCACTCTTGCCTACAAGCCATGTCTTAAATATTTCTAAAGTTTGCAACCTCATTTGCATACTCTAAATCGATTCGCGCGTATTCTGCCCGGAAATGGAAACTAAGAGGCGATAGCAAAGGTTTAAAATAAAATAAACATTAGTAAAACTTAAAATCCTTAGAAACTATTCTGCAACTATTTAACATTTTCATATGACTATATAACATTTTAAAGTTCTAAGTAAATATCTGTCGAATCCGCAAGCCTGGCCTGATGGTTGCGGCTTGGCTTAGCAAGAGCTAGATATGCACTGAGTAGCACATAAGCTGCATGAGATTTAAATCACTGTTACTCTAGTTATGTTTAAAAAAGGAAAAAAAGACGTGTTCTGTGGAAGACAAATTTCTCAGGAATCAAGATGTGAGGTTTGTATTTCTGTCAGAGGTCAACAACATACACCAGATTAAAAAACGATTTGTTGCAAAACATGGAAGATAGTTTTTCTATAATATTTAATGTTCCATAAATTTTACTTCAAATTCAGTAATTTGAGATTACTCAATATGCAATCAAAGTAATTTATATCAAATAATGCTTTGTCTTCAATCGTTTTTCAATAAGTAACAGTTAAGTTTTATTTTGGTCAATATTTTTAAATTTTGACGAGCAAATTAAATTCGATGTCGGTGTAAAGTATCAATCAGTTTGTATTATATGCATTTTGTTACATACGCAGATGGTCATTTGTAACGAATTCCTGAGAATTAATTGAACAGTAATACAAAATATTATCACAGTATCAGTTCCAATATTTTTCGCGTAATTTGTGAGAAACCTATAATTTAAGGGTCACTTTTACACTTAGAAATATATAAAATTACTTTATTGGGACTATTTTTAATAAAAGCCCATTGTTATTACAACCTACTCACAAATACATGTTTAAGAATCATTCTCTAGAGAGTTAAAACCGTTGTCAGAATTCCCAGCGCATGCGTCCTTTAATGCTCATGTTAGCTGAATTTCCTACCCTGCTCGAAACTTTGGGAATAACTTCAGCTCACAGCATCAAGCGACGGAAGAGAGAGAGGCCGCCCGAGCTTCTGATGGCACTTATTCGAAGGATTAGCGAATATCTATGGTCGTAAATCTTCTTCTCCGGCTGGTTTTGTTGCCAGGTTTGTCTTTCTAGATTTCATTTTGGAAGAGTTATCTGCCTGTATTTTATCAATGATTATTCTAGTAACTTAATAACCATTTTACTAAGAAATATCTTAAATTTTAAGTAGTATTTAAATGTTTCTTTATCCAAATGTGACGATTTTTAAATCACTAGAATTATTTGCAAAAGAAAAGAAGTTTTATATATTTTCAAATTCTACATTTGCCTTTCCGTAGATCTTTTGCCAAACTGATCCCTGACATTTTTTCTGTTTGCTTATCCCTTGGCAATACATTTCTATGAGCTGTATCCTTCATATTCAGAATTAAATTAATGTGCAGTTCAAAGTGTTGGGAACTAATATAGCAATTCTGATTTCAGATGCAAATATTGCTTTATCTAAATGAATGCCCTTAATATCCGCTGATTTAGTAACCACAATTTCAGTAATTCGAGGTCTAAAAAGGTGTTTTTAGTTTGGTAAAATAACCGGTCTGTTAGTCAAATAACGAATGCAAAATGCAAAATACCTAAGGTGGGAAATAAAACGATGCAAATGCTCTTAGTATTGCCTTTTCCAGTTAGTTGCACAAAGAAGCATGCCTCATTAGAGTAGAAATTTTATCATTTATGCGATGACGTAAAATAACATCTTTTATTATTGTACATAACATTCTATTATATAGACATAATTTTTTTGTATAGCGTTATCGTCCTAGATAAGTTATGATACGTGCAATATCAAGAGGTAAAATTTGATATCTGTAAAAAAAAGAGATTTCCTTATAAGTATATGCAATAAAACATGCAGCATGAGCTATTATTACTTTGATACTTACTTCTATAATGTTGGTAACTTAATTTATCAATTAAATAAACATTGCATAGTAATTATATAGTACACGCAAATTTATATGTACTGCATAACTATTATGCAAAGTTTTAATGCATTGCATTTACCGTTTACTATTATCCGGTTTTTCACGTAACAATGTTAAATTTTGGAAGTAACCAGTGAATATGGATTAATACTGTGTCAGATAAAAGAAAGCAATGAAATAATAAAATGAATATTAGTGCATACATATTTAATAATGAAATTCAAACACTGGAATACAAAATACTTTTGCTACTTTAATTTATTGAAAAACTTCAGATTTAGACGGTCGCCTAAGAGGGTTTGTTAAGTTTTTTTTACCCTGACACTGAGCCGGTAGTCTATCAGTCTGCTAGTACACTCATCCTCTAACCCATTTTGTTGTCTTTTTAGCTTTGTTATCAAGCGTCATTTTCTTTCCATTTTATGCCATATACATTTCAATGGCAAAATTACAAAACCTTTAAAAGCCGCATAGCAGTATACGTGCAGAATTCATTCCCAACGCAGCATTAAATGCTAGTAAACATTTTTCTGTTGTTTTCAATCTTATCTTAGTTCATCAAACCAATGATCAGTTTCTTACTTTTTCTTACTTCTGTCTATCAGACTGTCTATCGGCTACACAAAACCTTTTTGTCTTTTTATTAATTACTACCTTTTTCTATCCTTAGTTTATTTACCAAATATCACGTTCTTGGCGCGTACATCACATAAAATTCGATTCAACAGCAAACTCACAGAATATTTAAAAACAGCATGTCTTTAGAATATCCGAAAGACAGTCTTGCGTGCTAGAACTAAAAATACTTTTTTCCTTCGAAAGGTGTTGCCACTATTTTCTTTGAAATCTCTGAGTTTGTTAATAAAACATTCGTAAAAGGTTTACAAAATGTGAAATAGATAATTAAAAAAATTTGAAATTCAAAATTTGAGTATCCAGGTGATCAAATCCGGGTCGTGGACCACGTTATTCAAAATTCGATAGCTCTAGGTACGGTGGCCTTTTTTGCAACGCGAGAAACATACATACATTCATACAGATTCTTCATTTCTTAATTCCTTTAAAAATGTAATACAGGGAGATAAAATCTGGTGGCAATTATTTGAAAAGTGATACAACGCATTTAAATGATTCGATTTAAAATATCGTTTCGAGACTAATATGCCATTCGGGACTAACATCCCTTTGGGTTATGTTATGAAACAATATTTAAAATAATAAAATACATAATAAATCTGTTGACGTTTAACAAGTCATATAAATAAAAGTATAAAAGCATAAACACGCAAACTCAGTTGGTTTAATAAAATATCTTAATTCTGGAACTGCATTGCATGTATTACACTTCATTATTAATTTTTTAGAGTATAAGAGAAAACAAAGTGGTGAATAGAATGATGTCTTAGAGTGATAATTCCAGGGGGCGGACTGAATTCTTTATTTGTATAGCCAGCATATTTTCTACTGAGTAATAATTCTTTACATACTGCATCCTAAAACTCGTTTTCCACAAGCAAAAATATTTTGTTAATACATTCATCTCATTTCTCTTCCAATTCGATTGTATCAACGTGTTCTTTCCAGCCGTTTTTTAGTCCAAAGAGGTTTTGTCCCTGAAGGACTATTGTTTTCGTTTTATGATTTTGCATTGAATCACCCTGAATCTCCGTTTCACTTTTCAAATTGTTGCCACCAAATATTATCGCCCTGTATTATATTTGAAGAAATTAAATAAGGAAGAATCTGCATAAATGTATGTATGTTTTTCTCATTGTGATAGAACAACGGTACTTACAGCTATCAACTATTGAATAATGTAATCCTCCTGCGAATATGGGCATCTGGAAGCCCAAATTTGAAATTTGGAATTTATTTTATTATCGATTTCATATTTTGTAAAACTTTAACGAACTTTTGATTAACAAGCTCAAGGATTTCAAAGCGAGCAATGGCAACGTTGTACAGAAAAGCCATTTTTATCTCCATCTCGCTAGATTGTAGTATCGGAAATTCTAAAAATATGCTCATTTTAAAAGTATTTTGGGATATTGCTCTTAAACTGATTTTTATGTTTTAAGAGAAAAGAACATGATATTTAATAAGTAAAGATAACACAATGTTAAAAAAATATCCTTTGGACGTAATTTAAAATCTGAAACCTTTCAGATTTGTTTATTACTTTTCATCATTCTTTAAGTATCCTTACTTACATCGCTGGGTATACGCAAACCGCAGATTAGGAATCACTTTATTTTAGTTACTTTATACTTATTTTGATGCATCACGCTTTTTTAAATCTTCGCTTCTCTTTCCTTTCATTATTATAAATTTTCCATACAAAAATAGTCTACATCCATTTTAATCATTATTGGTCTGAAGTATAACTATCCCTGCTCTTATTAAAGAGGACTTGTTAAATGTGATAAATTTCAGCAATTTATTCTGTTTTATTTCTAATAGCCACCGAAAGGCATGAATAATTCACGAGTTTAACGCAGTTTTTTTTATAGAACTAAAATCCTACAATTCTCACGAAACAATTATTGTACTTCATGATGATTAAGGTTATTATTTCGAATTAATAATTTTCTAAACTAATAATTTTCAATTAGATCTATGTCATGAATCCGATGTTCATAATTGTGTTTATATATAAAAGCATTTTTGTCCTTTTTAACTAGTTTAACTAGTTTTTAACATGCTTAATTTTTGAGTTTATTTTATTTACTAATCTATAATTAAAAATTTGCACAAATAAAAATTTTTACTTTCTCTTTTTAACCCAAAGCAACGTTAGCTCAGAAGGGCTATTAATTTCATTTTGCGTTGGTTCACTATAAAATTCTGAATCAAATTTCAAATGGTTGCCATCAAATATTAGAGCCCTGTGTGATATTTAAACAAATTAAATAATGAAGAAGCTAAATGAATGTATGTATTTTTCTTGTATTGTGAGGAAACAAAGGTACCTAGAGACATCAAATTTTGAATAACGTAGTCCCCCACTCGATTAGGCGCATGTGGAAGCCGAAACTTGGAATTTAGAATTTGTTTTATTATCTGTTTTATAATTTGTTCACCTTTAACAAATTTTTGATTAACAAACTAACGATTTCAAAGCGTTCCATTACATTAACATTTTTTTCAAGCACAGATATTTTATCCGCCAGGTTTCTTTTTTTTGCGACATTGCTGTTGAATTGGATTTTATGGTTTAAATGTGAAGACCATGATATTTAATAAATAAAGGTAGCACACAAAACGTTAAAAAAAAGCTCCTTTCAGCGTAATATAAATCTCAAAGCTTTCAGATATTGTTTTACTTTTTAGAAATTAGTAATGCACAGACTGTTCGAAAAATTTGGCTGCTTGCTTCATTACCTTAAATACTGATCTTGAACATGTACACTACGCCAAAAAAAAACGGGACAGTTCTATATCTTCCGTTCTACTGGGCCGATTGACGAAATTCAACTCGCGTTTTTTAAGTCTCAAAAACGCAACTTAGGATATATATTAGATTTATATATAGCATTTCTCTAGATATTTTGACACAAAAGTGGACTTTTTCTGAAGTGACATACCAATTTTTTTCCAAATTTCGATTCTATGACTCAAATTATGCCAAACTGCCAAGTTTTGTAAAAATCGCGTTTTGCCAAGTTTTGTAAAAATAAAATTCGCCCATTTTGTATGATTATTTTTAAAATTTGTATTTTTAAATAATTTTTATAAATTTTTCCAAAACAATTTTGAATTATAACCTATAAATGTTTTGCCATCATCTTAGAGTAGATGTATTTCACAACATACCTGCAAAAAATTATAATGCTTTCTTTAAAATTTCCTATGATATACGTGAATTTATATTTTGTCGCGTTTTGAAATTTGGCGTATTTGTTATAAGCGATAATAAAAGAAAATGTGTTTTACTCTTTTTGTTAAAATTATTTGAAAGTATGAACGATGACTTTTTTCCGCTCGTGGATATTGAAAAAAAGGAAAGAAAATAGGTTGCTATAAATTAAGAAGTTCGCCAAGTGAATTATTTGTGGCGCAAACTAAAAAAAATCCGCCGAGATAAATAAATTTTTAAGTTTCTCCATAAATGTCTCACTAAAAATTACAAAATTTAATATCGAGGCATAATCTGGGTCGTAGAATAGAAATATGGAACGAAAAACTTGTTATGTTATTTCAGAAAATGTCCGATTTTGTGTCAAAATTCCTGTGTTAGGATAATGCTATATATAAATTTAATATATATCCTAAGTCACGCTCTCGAGACATGAAAAATGCAGTTTGAATTTCGTCAATCGGCCCAGTAGAACGGGAGATATAGAACTGTCCTTTTTGTTTTGCAGCATACTTCAGTGTAAAATGTCTCCTAAAGTGAGGCTGAGAATTTGAAGAAAATAATTTCTGCCTTTTAATAGAGTTACTTTGTAATAGAAAATTTGACTCTTTTTAATAACCTATAATTCTATAATATACTAATAATTAAAGGATGTTGTTTCTATTGCATGTTAAATTCACAGAACTATTAGTATTTGTAGTTTCACAAAGATAGTTAACAACAGAAATATTTTACCTGATACGAAACCTTTAAACAAGAAATTCATGTTTTGCAGCTACTCCCAAAATGCGATTGAATTATTCGATCTGCACTAGAAACTCAGAACTGATCTAATACGTTCTCAAATATCATTCCTTATGGTCATGAAACCGTAGTTTGAGTAGCTTGAACTGAAATGCATTCTCTGGATTAAGCGTTAAAAGGAAACGAAGCTCTAAACCACTTTCTCTGAGTATCAGAATTTTGTATTTTTATTCTGTAAAAAAGTAAGCAATTTCCCAATAATTTTTACGTCCTTGTGCGAAGTAAATTAAGTATTGTAATGGCGAAAAATTTCGGATTTCAAATTTCAGCGGAAATATCAATTTTGACCGCTCCGAATCCAGTTTGGCTGTTCTTTTTTTTTTTTTTTTTTTTTTTTTTTTAAAAAAAGTGTGGTGGTGTTTTTTTTTTTTTTTTTTTTTTTTGTGTGTGTGTGTGTGTGTGTGTGTTACAGAGAGGATTGAAAATGGCTTCAAAATAGGTACTTTCGTGATGTCTGTATGTACATATATATTTCGCATAACTTGAAAACAGATACCTATATAACACTGAAATTTTGCACATTCTGCATATATAACACCTCGTTGTGCACCTCCCTTTTTCGTTGCAGTTGGCAATATCAAAATAATGTATATATAGAGAGAGAGCGAGAGAGAGAGATATATAGATAGATAGGTGTAAGATATAATAAAATAAGATGGCTATGTTAAGAAATAATTGACAACCTTAAAACTGACTATTCTAAATTAGGTGTTCTCCCCCTATATTCATCTGTTCTCCCAAATTCAAGATCTTTCCCTGTTACGTAACGCTTAATGCAGATAGGTATCTCTTGTCCAATCAAAATAATTGTAAATCAAAACTTTTCTTACTGGAACTGAAACTTTTTGACTCCCTCCCTTCTTCCTTTGAATAGCTGCGACACTTTCGCTTACACTCTTCTCCTGCGCTTTGCTACTACCTTCTTTGTTCACTGAATATGCGCGAAGCTAACAAAAATGTATGTTTCATATGTTCCTTCCGTATGTGAACCAAATATTACGGATCCAGGGTTGCGTTCCTCAATAATAAAATTATCTTGAATCCGACCATGTTTGACTTGTCAAGTTTCTTCGCTAGGCATCTACTACGCCACCACCAAGTTCCAAAACACTCATATCATGCCATACATATACTCTTTCGTTTTCGCAATCCATGGTCGAAGACATATATTTACAAAAGGGTTTCAAGGTGACGAAAATGTTCACGTTTTGGCAATTTCAAATTTTAAAAAGAATAAAAAAAATCTGAAAGCTTTCATATTTTACATTACGCCCAAAGAGAGGTTTTTTTTAACGTTTTGTGGGTTATCTTTATCTATAAAATATCATGTTCTTCAAACTTAAATCATAAAATTCAGCTCAACAGTATCGCAAAATAATTTTAAAATGAGCATATCTTTAGAATTTCCGATACAAAGTCTCACGCGCTGGAGGTAAAAATGTTTTTTCTGTACAATGTTGCCAGTGCTAGCTTTGAAATCCTTGAGTTTGTTAATAAAAAAATTCGTTAAGTTTTACAAAGTATGAAATCGGTAATGAAACAAATTCTAAATTTCAAATATGGCTTTACATATGCCCATATTTAGGTGGAAGCGTTCAATATTCAAAATCTGATGGCTCTAGTTACCGTTGTTTTATCACAATGCGAGAAACATACATGCATTCATGCAGATTCTTCATTATTTAATTTCTTCAACTATAATACAGAGCGATAATATTTGGTGGCAGCAAATTGAAAGTGATACAGCCGTTTATATTAATTCGACGCAAAATGCCGTTTCGAGACTAAGAGCCCTTCGAGGCTAACTCCCCTTTGAGTAAATAAAAAGTTTCAAACTTCAGTTAAGCTTATTTTTCACCAAATCCCATTGCAGCAATAGCATCAATAAATCGTAGGCTTAAGCCGTGAAATAGTGTTAATTCCTCAGAACTCCGATAGTCAAGATCACATATTACAAGAAGACATCTTTCAACCTTATTAATCCAAAAACGAAAATACTTTTTTTCTACTAATCAAATGTAATTTTCATGCTGAAACAAACATAACTGTGTACGAAGTACTAAATATTGAACATCTTAGAAATTAAACTCAGTGCTCGTGATAAAATGTATTCTTTTTTTCTTATTTGCGTTTCATTTTATTTCTGCAGTTGTAAAGATACATAACTATCACATACTTTGTTATATTTTTCACGTTCATAGAAGTTCTTTGTAAAATGAAGAAGACTTTGATGAAATTAATTAGGTACTAAATTCCAATTTTAATACTTGTACAATCGTTTCTATAAAAACTGTCTTCGTATTTTTACTTCCTTATGCGAAAGGAAGTATTGTGATCGCAAAAAATTTCCAGTATCAATATTTCAGCAAAAATATCCATTTCAACTGCTCTCCAAACCATTTAAACGATATTTCTGCGTGACATCTGTAAGTACTGTTGCGAAAAATTCGGCGGTTGCGCCTGTATGTAAGCTTTCCGGCATAGCACTAGGGTTGCCATAAAATAGTGTATGGTAGGGTTGCCAGATTGGCGACTTTATCGCCCATTTGGCGACCAAATGGGCGATATCCCATGGTCCAATCGGGAAGCTTCTAGAATAACTTCCTGTCGAGATATTTCTCGAAACGTGTGGAACTTAAAGAAAAGCTATATAAACCCTTGCGTTTGAGAGCGAGTTAGTTGCGAAGTAAGTTGCGAGTAAATTGTGAAGTGCTGCGAGCAGTGTGATTAGTTGTGAGAATAGCTGCTACGCGAGAGTTCTGTGAACGGAAAGCAATCGAGATAGTGCTTTGCCGTGAAGCTACCTTTACAGTGTATTGGTGATTGTTCCACGGTGTTTATTATAAGTTTAGTGTTGCCGTGAAGCTACCTTTACAGTTATAGCCTGAAGCTGTGTTGCTGATTGTTTCAGCGTATTTATTGTAGATTTTCGACGCTTGTAAAGGTAATTTTGGAACTGTGCCGTAAACAGTGATTCTTGTAAATAAAATGTGCTTTTTATTGTTCTGCATCGTGTTTTCATCGGATACTCTCAAATCCACGAACCCGTGTAAACGCAACAGTACGGACAGAATAAAAGACTGTTTTTGCCAAAAAGGATTGTAAAGTAGGTTTAAAATGGATTCAGAAGAGATTTTTTTACGTCTGTACGTACGTACACATGTATGTATCTCGCATAACTGAAGAATAAGTAGCCGTGGAAATGTGAAATTTTGTATATGGGACTGCTACAGCACGTAGTTGTGCCCCTCCCTTTTCGTTGCAATCGGCTACACCAGTCATATACAAATATATATATATATATGTTTCCACTCTGTTACCTGGCACAGTGAGCTTAGCTTTTTCTGTTCTTATATTTCGGTAAAATGTGCATTTTTTGCTTTAAAAGTGATTGAATTATGTGGTTTTTATGTTCGGGTTAACTTTTTATGCCTTTAGTTAATCTGCATA
Source organism: Stegodyphus mimosarum (assembly GCA_000611955.2). Lineage (NCBI taxonomy): Eukaryota > Metazoa > Arthropoda > Arachnida > Araneae > Eresidae > Stegodyphus > Stegodyphus mimosarum. Next base: position 40,995 of record KK117676.1, read on the forward strand.
CAATAGTTGTAGAATTATCAACAATTTAAAAGTTTAATCGGTGAGTTAAGCCTAACGAATTACCGTTTGTTTGCATTTCAAACTCAGTAGAATAGTGAATTAAGTCAGTTTCTGCACATTCAATGTCTTTTTGCCAAGTGGAACCAAAAAGTAAACTCTCAGTTTTGTGCACCGAAACATCTGCCTTCTTACCCCCTCACAGAATTGCTTGCTTTTGCGTAGAAATTGTTTAAACCGTTTAAATTGTTTTTGGTGTTTTATATTTTTCTGTATTTTACTAATTTTAATGAAGACGTTTTGAGCTTTTATGTGTTTTTGGATTGCCGCGAAGCGAAAACTGAATTAACTGAATAAGAAATATATCTCTAATGAAATTCTAGGAAATGAGTTTAAATGAAATGCAGCAAAGAACTTTATAATTTAATAGGCCATACAAGGAAGTCATGTGGTGTCCACATCAGAATTTTTTTAATTAATGAAACAAATCATTTTTCACCCAAAGTTTGACTAAATTGTAGTCAGGATTCGTATGAAATAGAATAACATTAAGCTAAAAGCAAGTTTGGTAACGTTAAAAGAAAAATAATTTTTCAAAAGCATCTACAAGTTGCGATCTGAATTGGACTGATCTCACCGTGTTATTATACGCATAAAAACCATGATTATTGACATCGTTCATCGATCTTCTCCGTGCTTAAACATTACCGATGAGAAGAAGATATGAAGTAATATTTCTAAACAAATTATTCGCATGAAGATGAGAAATGCAGTTTCGACTGTATAATACTCCTTTCAATAATGGAATAAATAATTTATCGGGTATAATGCATCAAAGAAGGAACCATTCTGTACTTCTCATTTTATTGCATGCATAATAAAATGGAATATATATTTAAAGTAAGTCTTTATAGTCATTAAATGAATGTTAATGCATCAAAAAATTTGAATCTATAAAGCAATGCTATATAAAATTATGATATGTTGTAGAGTTATTAAGTTATTTTGTAGACATAAGAAAAGAGCAATGCTATCGCCGGGATTCGAACCTGCACTTCTCGAATATGTGACGATTGTGCTACCGTTACGCGACAAAGGTACGCTGGAAAGAGAGAGAAAATACCTCATACTCCCCTTTTTAAAGAGGATTAGGGAAATTAGTCGCCAAATCCTGAAGGTGACGAATTATTGTCCACCACCTTTTAGTTCGGGCGCCACTGGGGAGTTATTAGGTTATTTTTTTAAGCAAGAGACATAAAAAATGAGCAGTGTCCTGGCCGGGGCTCAAACCAGGACCGCACGAATACGCGCTGAGTGTGCTGTCGTTACGCCACGAAGGTATGCTGAAAGAAGGGAGAAAATAAGAATTTTACATAGAACTGAGTTAGCATAATAACATAACTTCATAATCTTTTTTAACTTCAGTTTGATAAATTGCCTTTTCTTTAATGAGGTCATAAGTCTCCTCGTGGCATTAATTGACAATGAAATAATATTGTGTGTGGGAAAACCTTTTTTTCTGTAGCTTTGTTTTGCTATTTTGAAAATATATTATAATTCATTTTATATAAAAGATTTTACAGTTTTCATGTTATATTTCTAGGCAGCTAATTAAGCTATTAGATCTGCCGTTAGTTCCTCAAGTTACAGTTGTTTCAAGTAACAAACTGACATCTGCATACTAACATCAGAATGCAATTTCTTTCAGTCTTGTGACATTTTTCGTTTTTTTAAGTACTTTTTAAAAATTAAGTGGTAAATACCTCGAGATATTAGATTTAAATCTGAAGTTCTTTGACTGAAATTCTTATTCTTTTTTAGCCAAAGGAGCGTTAGCTCGAAAGGGCTATTAATTTCGTTTTGGCATTTTGCGTCGATTTACTGTAAACGGCGAATTACTCTTGAATTGTTGCCACCAAATATTATCGCCCTGTATTATACTTAAAGCAATTAAATAATGAAGAATCTGCATAAATATATGTATTTCTCGCATTGTGGTAAAACAACAGTACCTAGATCCATTAAATTTTGAATGACGTCCGTCTCCACCCGAATATGGGCATCTGGAAGCCCAAATTTGAAATTTGTTTTATTGTCTATTTCATATCTTTTAAAGCATTTATGAGTTTTTGATTAAGAGACTCTACGATATCGAAGCGAGCAATGGCAACGCTGTTTTGGAGGGAAAAAAGATTTTTATATTGAGCGCGCGAGACTGTGTACCGGAAATTCTAAAGATATGCTCTTTTAAATATTTTGCGACGTTGCTGTTGGATTGAATTATGGTTTAAGTGCGAAGAACATGATATTTAATAAATAAAGATAACGCACATAACGTTAAAAAGCTCCCCTTTGGGCGCAATATAAAATCTGAAAGCTTTTCGATTTTTTTTACATATTTTTTATTATTCCTTTTTTTATTATTATTTTTTCTTTTGAAGAAAATGTGTATTTTCTTTTAACTCCTAGTATTCTGTTATGACAAAAGCCATGTAACAGAACAACAGAAAATATACAGTAACAGCCCTTCACTAATGCTGCCGTTACGCCCCGCATAAAATGTATTTTTACGCATAACAGATTCTTAGTGTGTTGTCATTCGACAAAGCATAAAAATCTTTTATTTATGATTCAAATTTTAAGTATGCAACTAGTGCAAAATATTTTGTTTTTTAAATTTTATATTTTTAAGTACTTTGTTTAATTATATAAACTCTTTGAACTGCGAGACTGTAATGTGAAGTTTTTAGATGGCAACATTTTATGAATATCATTTAATGCCGGTGCGTGTATGCTTTATGGTCTCCTTTTTGTTTAGCCCATAATTTCTAAAGAAGAATTCACAAACAGTAGTTCTGCATTATCTGTCTAATGCCCATCAGAAGTTGAATACATACGATCGGGGAAAACCGGTAGTTTGATCCGTTAAAAATCCTAGTGATGCAATTGGTTTTCGTACTTTTTCTTAATGTACATTCCACACGAAAAAAAAAATATGAAAGGTTTCAGATTTTATATTAGGTCTAAAAAGCCTTTTTTTAGCATTTTGTGTGTTACCTTCATTTATTAAATATCATGTTCTTCGCACAAAATTCAGTTCAAAAGCAATATCGCAAAATAATTTTAAAATGAGCATATCTCTAGAATTTTCGGTACACTTTCTCACGCCCTGGAGATAAAAATATTTTTTCTGTGCAACGTTGCCATTGCTCGCTTTGAAGTCCTTGAGTTTGTTAATCAAAAATTCGTTAAAGTTTTACAAAATATGAAATTCATAATAAAACAAATTTCAAATTTGGACTTCCAGATGCCCATATTCGCAGTAGTAGGATTACGTCATTCAAAATTAGATGGCTCTAGGTACCGCTGTTTTATCACAATGCGAGAAACATATATGCATTTATGCAGATTCTTCACTATTTAATTTTTTCAAATATAATATACGGCGATAGTATTTGGTGGCAACAAATTGAAAAGCTAAATGGACATTCAGAGTGATTCGACGCAAAATCGCAAAATTAAAGCAATAGTCGTTCAGGGACAAAGCCCCTTTGGATTAAAAAAGGGGCAATTCCTCTATCTCCCGTTTTACTGAATCGAGTGATGAAACTTAAGTCTTGTCTTTTCCATGGCTGGAAAGCGCGACTTAGGATATGTATTAGATTGATATAACACTGGCAACACTGGTTCCAACACTGGCATTTTGACAAAAAACACAAAGAAAAAAATGACAAGTATATTTTTTCCATACTTCGATCCTATGACTCAAATTATGCCAAAATGCCAAGTTTTGTAAAAATCGCACAAGTAGTTTTTGAAATGTTAGCTTTCAAACTTTTAGCTCCTTAATTGAATTTGGTACACATTTATTAGTATCTCTTTTTTCATTAAATAGTGGAGTCGTTAGGTTTTTTTTTTTTGAAGCAGGAGCTGTGAAAAATGAGCCTTGCCCTCGCCGGGTCTCGAACACGCGCCGAATGTGTTACCGTTACACCAGGAAGGCATGCTGGAAGGAGGGATAAAATGCCTTATGAAACTTACTTAATTCCTTCTTTCACAGTAAAAAATTTAGGTTCAGTCCAAATAAAATTCACTTATAGTTTCTGATTTACCTTTAAAGTTTGTACTTTTTAGTAATTTTTATAAATTTGTAGTTGGATTATTTTTTTAAGTTTGTAAGGTTTTAGTTAAACTAACAAAGTTTTATTTTAATTTGCCTTTTTCTATCTGTTTTTACTTCAACTTCCCGTTAGAATAAGCGCGCGTTTCAGCTTTATGCTAATTTGAAGTGGAGCCAAGTTTATATTTAAACGATAGGTAGGAACTTCTCAGTGTCAGAGAGGTTTAAGTCTCAGGCCACTGTTACTCTGTTCGACGTTTGCCTGACCAGCTAGTATTTAAATTCTAAGCCGTAGCGCTGTTACGCTATTACTTATTGAAGTAATTCTAAGTGCGTGAGTATTAGTTATATCTTGCTACGCGCCATTTATCATAGAGGCCAACCTCGCGTTTATAGCTCTGTGAGCAACGACGATTTAATTTCTACTTAATTTTAGTTTAAAATATTTTGATTATTCAGTTTAGACCCAAGTGCGGTCATTATTTTCTGTATCCCTCCCGAGTTGGGAATTGGCTGTATATAACTGTGGTTTAATAAAAGAGGATTTTAAATCCCTCTGAAGTGCAGTTCTTCTACCACTTAACCACAGTTTTCTACCACAGAACATAGCTGCATTCAGTTCCCTGTTCAAGATCAGGACTTAAGGTTTACACGAAGATGTTCGCCAAGAATATGCGCCGAACACTCAGTCCTGACAAGTTATGCTGTCCTACAGCGAAAAATTAAATGCATTAACGTCATGGTTGGCTGTATATGGCAAACGAAAGAGTAATAGATTGGAACAATTACGCGGGAAGTTTGTATTCATAGCGTTCTAAGCAGAGCTTTCTGCAAAGTCGGTTTTGGCTTGGTTGAGTAGATTATGACAAAGCGCACTAGGGCTATCTGCCTACGAGGAGGAATGGCTTTGTTGAGGACTTTCTAAGGGAAACAGTCTCGTATACACATTACACATAGGAAAAGTCACGAAAACGCCCATACCTGGAATTGAACACAGGTCAGAACTACCAGTACTCAGCGATTTTACCACTCCGCCGCTGGTGGGCTCCTGCAAAATCGGAGATCGTAACATAATATTAGAAATCAACGAAAGCCCCTTGCAAAGCTCAAAAACGAAGCGAGTATAATGTTGATTGTTTAGTGTCTATTCTTGAGAAATTCTAAGAAATGATTAGCGCAAATTTAATGGGATATCAACTAGCTTTCGTGGTTCGATGGTAGCTAACTTTCACGGCCAGTGTTTTTGCTATGTACTTAATTCACTTGGTACATAGCTCAGTTCATACAACTTGCTGTGTAAGCTCTAATAAGAAAAAAAATGGAATTAGAAAATTAAATATTTTTGTTGGTAAATATTTGCAAGAACAATTTTTATGTCATTAAAATAAGAAAAGAAAATTAATAGAATGTTGTTTTCATTAAAATTAAGAAAATCACTTAATAGTATCGTTATAATATACGATAAAACATTTATGATTTTTTTGTTCTTTAAATGAAGATTTTTTTGTCCTTTATAGTATAATATTCTTCACAAAAAATTTTTATATGATACGAGCACTCAAGCTCCAAAATTAACTCTACTGCCATTTTATATGTATAGTGTTAATACTTGAACTTTCTAAAAACATTATAAATAAATATATCTTTAAAAACTGCTAATTTATTTTTTCTATGAGATATTGATTAAAGCTTCTGTTTTTCAAACTAGTTTTTACAAAAATAACAGAATACTTACAAATATTATTCAAGTAAAATTCAAACTATTTGTTTGAATTTTACTTGAATTATGACTACAGCTGAAATTAAATTGGTTATTACTACAGCTGAAATTAAAATGAATTCAAAGCAAATTATTCACTTCTCTCTGTATCGAAAAATCATTCATGCCTATAATTAAGAAATATTGGAAACAAATATTTTGTTTATTTGTTTAAAACTTTAATACCCTTTACACGCGCTAGTAAGTGTTGCCTACAAACAAATGATTTTGATTACTCAGTATGTTAAGTGGAAAGAAACAGAATATTTCTAACTGAAGTTTGATTAATCAGTGTATAGATTTTCCCAGCATCAATAGAATTTAATTAAAAACCTAATGATAAAACTGCAAGTAACTTACTCTTACAATTTCTAATAAGTTGTCTGAAACATTTATCAATATCCTCCGTAGTTATATAAATGCGTATCTAAATCAATAAACATTTTTAAAGTTGGTGATCAGAATTTCTACGTTAGCATGTGATAGTAAGTATTTAAATTTTTAAAGAAACTCTTCATATCAGTTAAAGTTGTAGACTCTTGTTCTTTTAGAGAGCATAAAATGTAGACCCTACTAAAGAGGAGTTAGAGAATTCCCACTATGTCTTGAAAAACGACTGCCGACGAACGTTGAAATAAACTGAACATCGGTAACTAAATTGAACAGAACATGCACACAATCGGTGCTCGCAAACTAACTACCACTTATTGATAAGTAACTTAAACACGAAATAGTATGCACAATGAATCAATTTCAACTACCCGGCTGGCTCCCACTTCAATCTAAATAAGATATTATCAGCTGCACACTGCAAAGCTGAGTCTAAAATACCAATATACGCTGGTGAAATAAATTACGAGAATTTGCATATTTTATCGAATTGCATCAAAAGAACTGAACTGAAGGAAAACCTACTGCTTCTAGATAAAAAGGCAAATCTTGTACGGCGAATACGTAAGCGCACACTTGTGTGTAAGCGAAGCCAGCAGAAAAACAGGCTTTATAAGAGCGTGGAGGGTAAGACGAATTCGGTTCGCTAGCACGCCTCGACGAATTTCTTGGTGTTATCTTGCAGCAATCGGTTAAGTTCATATCGGAACAGTAAAAGTGCGTAACCACCAACGTTCAGATGATGGAACGAGGTGGCGAATTGTGGGGGGGGGGGGCGAGGGGGGAGGCTAGAGGCAGGCTAATCGCAAGTCCAGATATGCAGAGAGTTTGATTTAACGCCCAGCATTGCGTCTAACCTATGGAAACAGTTCCAGGATACTAGATTCATCGAGAGAAAGCCTGGGCTAGGTCATTCAAGAGACATGACGGACAGAGAAGATCGCTATTTAACCATTTTAGAGGGGCTAGAGCTTCTCAGCTCTCTCGGGACCTGTATGCAGCCACAGGAACCCGTGTAACAAGGGTGACTGTTTCCAAAAGACTGCATGGGAGACGGTTGTTTGCCAGAAGACTGGCTGTTTGAGTCCCGCTCACGTCTACGGACAGCAGAGTCTGATTAGCATGGTGCAGGCAGCATAGTGATTGGAGTACGGAGCAATGGGCGACCTTTCTGTTCAACGAGTCCCGTTTTAGCGTAAACACCGATTCTCGCCGTACTTTTATATGGAGAGAGCTAAGGACCCGTAACCTACCCTCCAATGTCCGCGAAATCAACAATTATGGCGGTGACGGGTGTAATGGTCTGGACAGACATCATGTTGGATGGCCGCACACCTCTCCACGTCTTTGACAGAGGCTCTGTGACTGGTGTGAGGTATAGGGATGAGGGTCTTGGACCCCTTATGTTCGCCTTTTCCGGAGCGCAGTGGGTCCCGAGTTCATCTTACAGGACGATAACGCGAGGCCACATAGAGCTCTTCGGGTCGACGAATTTCTCGATAGTGAGGATATTCGCCGAATGGATTGGCCAGCCAGGTCTACAGACCTCAATCCGATGCAGTATGTCTCGGAAGCTCTGGGGAAGGCAATTGCAACTCGCAACCCCCCTCCGAGAACATCAAGGAACTGAACTGCATTGCTGAATGAGTGGGACCAACTGCCACAGGCACTGATAAACAGCCTTATTTCCAGTATGACATCACGCTGCGAGGCCTGTATGGCTGTAAGAGGGGACCATACCCCCTATTAACCCATTTGTTTTGTGCCTTCTGCAACCGCTGTTTCAGACCTTCCGACTCCCATGAGTGTTACACACGAACATGTATGTCTATTATAACAGTTGAATGTTTATTTTGTTTGTATTAAATAACCTATGTTCACACCAAATTTTATTAAAATCTGTCCAATAGCTCTGGAGATCGTAGATCAAATATGAAAATTCTCTTAATTTATTTCACCAGTGTAATCGAAATGTAAGTGGCTAGCACTAATATTCAGCTACAGCGCTACTTGCAAACATGAGGTATGCATCTCGCTTGCGACATAAACTCTTTCTCGTCGTAACCGTAACTTCTACTCTTAACTGAGTCTTCTACTACGAACTTTTCAATTCTACTACTTAAATACTATTTCCGAACTCACTGAGATTTTGCAAGTACGTCTTTTAAATTTGCATTCTGGCAGGAAATTGAAATCAGAAGGGAAAGGAAGGTTTCTTAAAATAAAAATAATTGATTAGTGCAAAATAAGGTCCTTGCAAGGTAACCTGTCATAGTTTTAAATACACAGTCCAGTCACATTAATGTGACCATCTGTCAAAAGCCAGAATAACCGCCTTTCGCAGAGCGGACTGCTGCGAGAAGTGCAGGAAGAGAGTCACATAGGTCCCTGAAGGTGTTCTCTGGGATGTTGAGCCATGCCGACTCTAATGCCGTGGCCAGCTGCGCTAGATTACGCGGTTGAGGATCCATGGCGCGAACAACTCGATCGAGATGGTCCGACAGATGCTCGATTGGGTTTAAGTCAGGTGAGTTTGCTGGCCAGGGGAGGACGGTAAACTCATCCTGGTGCTCTTCGAACCACGCACGTACACTGGCAGCTGTATGGCACCTCGCATTGTCCTGCTGGAAGATGCCATCATCCTGAGGAAAAACAATGCGCATGTAGGGGTGAACATGGTCCGCAAGGACAGATGCGTACTTGTATTGATCCATTGTGCCTTCCACAATGATCAGTGAACCTAGAGAATGCCAGGAAAACATTCCCCAGACCATAATGCTCCCGCCTCCAGCTTGGACCGTTCCGGCAATGGTTGCAGGGTGGTTCCTTTCAGAGGTTTCACGCCTTATACGCCAACGTCCATCTGTCCGATGGAGCATAAAACGCGATTCATCCGAAAACGCAACCTGTCGCCACTCAGTGGACGTCCAGCTGCTGTACTGGCGTGCAAATTCTAGCCTTCGCCGTCGATGAACAGCAGTCAGCATAGGTGCACGAACCAGGCGTCTGCTTCGGAGGCCCAGACGCAGCAATGTTCGCTGAATAGTACTTTGGGAGACACTTTTGGTAGCCCCTTGGTTCATTTTGGTGGTCAGTTGCTCAACGGTAGCCCGTCTATCTGCCCGAACGCATCTCCGCAACCGTCGTTCGCCTCTGTCATCTATGGCCCGTGGTGCACCACATTTGCCACGTCGCTGATTTTGGACAGTCCCATTTTGCCATGCACGGTACACTTTTACCACGGCGGCACGCGAACAGTTCACAAACTCAGCCGTTTCGGAAATGCTTCCACCCTTGGCCCGAAAGCCAACGATCATGCCCTTTTGGAAGTCGGATAAATCGCTTCGTTTCTGCATTACGCCAACGATTGAAATGTTTTCCGAAGCCCTCACACACCCTTTATATACGCTCAACTGCACTGTGCTGCCACCTGCCTTCTGTGATTGGTTATTTAACTCTGACATGGAAAGTACGTGGTGGTCACATTAATGTGACTGGACTGTGTACAAAGTTACTCTGCACGGTTATCGTTTCTGACTTAGTCGGCAATAATAACCGTACAATATAACTATATATATATATAAACTATAACAAATATAATAACTATGATGTATTGCAAATTTTAATTTTTCCCAATATAAGTTTTAAAAGACTATTATTTTAACCCTTTCATGTTGACGTTTTGATTTATAAAAATTTTACTTTTTTTTAATTAAATAATAAAATGACAAAGCAAATATGTAAGAACAGTTTTTTTTTAATTTTTTGGATTTTACGTTTTCGTAATAACTGTACAGAATAACTATAGATATAATAACTATAACAAATACAATAGCTATGACGTATTGCAGATTTTAGTTTTTGCCAATATAAGTTTCAGACAGCTTGTAAGGTTTATCCTAATTTTATAACAGTTACTTTAAGCTTATTACACTTTCCTGTCGCCCCTAATTTCAGCTTACAATTTCCTACCAGCATGTATTTTCAGAAACGCGTTTGATGCAAATGAGTAAGAGAAGTATTTAAGTCGATGTTTCACTGACTTCGTTAGAGAGATAGAGTTTCTGACTAGCGCGCGTTTGCCTTTTGGCTACGTCTCTCTAAGCTATTGCTACCCTCGACCTTACTTTAGGCCCTTATTTGGCTTCACCGACTTAATTAAGATTTACGAGCCAACTACTTAGAATCCTGATCACTTCGGCTATATCTTTTAGTAAGCTTTAGTTATTAAGCTTTAATTCTTCTTAATTTGAGTTCAAGCCCAAGTGGAGGCTTTGCTGTATGCTCTGAGATAGAAGCCGACTGTGTTTGTCCTTATTTTGAAAAATAAAGAGTAGTTAACCCTTCTTATGTCTTTGTTCACATACTCAAGCGATTATTCGCTTATCGGCCTAAAAGGGTTCCTTCATTTAACTGTTAAAGAAAATGGTGGAACCCCTCAAGTTATTATTTTAACTCTTTCATGTCGACTTTTTGGTTTATATTTTTTTTTACTTTTTTTAATTAAATAATAAAATGACAATACAAATATACAAGAACATTTTTTTCTATTTAATGTTTTCAAATAATTCTCATGAGGCATAAATGTCCCTTTAGGCTCTCTTAGATCCTGCCATAAACTTCTGGTTCGGTATTTTCATGATCACTACTTGAGCCTTTCGGATTCTCCTTTAGAAAGTTATATTCATCCATGTCGGATTCTAAATTCATCTCTGGGGTAGAAGGAGTATAGTCGGAACCACTATTTTGAAATGCATCCGCATCATCTTCGGACTCATCCCAAAAACGATCAGCAAGCTGTTGTAATTCTCTGTCATCTAGCTTTCCTCTTTCTGAAAAACAAAATCTATACATATGCATATTTGTCAGCACACAAACAACAAAATCCGAATGGGACGCATTTATCCCGAACAAGAATTCGAGAAGGACGTGTGTGTTCCATGTTGAAATTTCCAGCAAAACAAAGGGGGAAACAAAAATATATTAGCAACACCATAAAAGTAATTCTCAGTTTTAGCTACCAATTTACAGCATCAAACAGAATAAATAGACTTGAAAGTATAGGTTAGAATGCGTTCGCGTTGTCGCTGGATGTAGATTAACCGAGAGAGCATGTCGAAATTGGCGATAAACCTTTGGTCAAAGTCCAGTACTCGAGTGAACACAAACTTTATATTAGACGAGCTTCCTTCTCGAATTTTTTGAGTTTGCTATGGGCCATATATAACCCATTAGACGCGAAAGGGTTAAAAGCAAACCTCAGCTTTATTTCAAACTAAGCAAACAATTTACCTCTGTATATACAGGATGTATCAGTACAGCGGTGACAAACTTTCAGGAAAGAGAGGGTACACCTAGACGATGGGAAATCACAGAGCAATGCATGGTCGGAAACACTTTCCTGGCGAGGTAGTGGCAACGCAAAAGTGAAGAAAGAAAGCACACAACAGGGTAAGAATACATGTTTACTTTTCGGAGTACAGCAAAAAGAAAGAAAAAACAACATAAAGAGGCAACGATCATCATCAAAGAAGGTGTTCGAAATTACAACCTGGACCGTGAGGCAGGAATCGTGCATCATACATCTGCCATGCGATCTTCCACTCGTTAAAGAGATCTTCCATGCGTCGGAGAAATGAGGGTCCATCACAGACCGGGGACGTAATTTCGAACACATTCTTTACTGACGATCGTTGTTTGTTTTTGTTCTTATTTGTAGGTTTCTGCTGTACTAAACATAATAAAACGTGTTTTATCTCACTGTTTGTGTCCTTCCAATTTCGCGTTTTGTGTCGCCACTACCGCGCCAGGAAAGAGTTTCCAACAATGCGTTCCTACGTGATTTGTCACCTCTGTACTGATATCTGTATTGAAAAGGACAGATTGAAAAGGTAACTGTAGGACTCATTTTCTTAGTTATTGATATAAAATATATACTTCAAATTACAAAGTTTCTCTCCACCTTAGTAAAAACCAAGAGAACGGATTCGAGGTTCTCCCACACCACTTCCTTTACCAACAAACCTCTCGAGAGGACTTCCGGCTTGTTAATACTTTTAAGTGCCCTCATACCTCACAGACACTATTCATTTACAAATACCCATGCCTTCTTGGGATTCGAACCCTAAACCAACGGTAGAACAGCTACCGATCAGGGCGGAGAACCCATTCTGAATATTATCATATGTAAAAGAACGTTGTAAATTAAAAATATAACTTTTTATTTAAAAGTTCTCGCAGGAAACTATTTCTCTGATCAATTGAATATTTCTTGCTTTAAAATGTCAAACACACAGAAATTCAATCCTATCTGTGCAAAACATCCTGTGATTAATTAAGAACTAATTAACTGACATGCCACATTTTATGTTCATTACCGAGCAAAAATTGATATTTCTCTGTTGTATTTAAAGATTAACCATAAAACAAATGTTGTTGTTTCGGTGATTAATATTTCCGCGTTGGATAAAATAGAATTTGTTACTAACTTTCTTAGCTTGAGTCACGGAACCGTAATATTAATTATCAACATTTGCGCAAACTTTTCAGATAAAAATACAGAACAATTTGTAGTTAACTATTTAAAGCTTAAACTCATGATACCCCATAGCTGACACCATTTTCAAAATGTACTCTGCCTTTTTTAATGAGCTTTTTAACTAGAAGTATATATAAGACGTTCACTACACAAATCGATTAACTCTACTTTTACATAGTTACCACTTAACTCCAGCAAAAATTGTAGCATATGCACATGTTCATAGAGGATGAATCTAGTGACGAAGATTCTCTTTCTTTTAAAACACGTCCGGTGCCCATATCCTACATCTTGGATTTAGTTATATCGTCGGAAAAGTTAGTATAAGTTAGTATTACTGAAGAGGACAGGCATTCTTGGATGGATTGTACAGCAGTATTGGACAGTTCTGTTCCCATTACACTTCCTCGAGATGGTTACGAATTTAAAGTACCTGTACTGGGAAAGGGTAAAGATGCTGAAGAGCAAAGGAAGGGTGAAGAAGACGATACGCAGATCAAGAAAGTTACTTGGACGGAAGCTGGCGAAACATTCATAAGATAACAACATAGCATAAGATTAACCTACCAATGTTCATCTGTGTTGCCATATGATATTGTTACGTGCGTACGGGTTCGTTATATATTGAATGCACAAGTCGTTAAAAAGTTAACAAAAATTTATTCTTTCCACAAGAAATGAATTAAAATGCTGAAATATTTCTTCACAGATCTTCGCACAATATCACAATATCTCAAACGTTTAGCAAAAACTCAGTTCAAAACAGATAAAATAGTTCTATCTCACAGCGAAATCGCTACAATCAATACAGCATTAAGTAAACAAACAGCAGCTCGCTTTTTACAGCTACAAGTATAACAGCAACAACAACAACTAACTAACTAACTGAGATGAGGTGTTTCACCTCGGCTTTTATAAGCTTTTTAATTATCAGTAGAACAATCACGATTTTTCTAGATTTTTCTGGATGGCAACAGTAATTACGAGATATTTATTTATTAAGCATTAAATGCACGCGCTCTTTTATTTTTATTGCTATTTTTTTTTTGGCGTAGCTTTCTCTTCAAAAATCGTCTGCGTTGCTAAGGCAACATGAAGCAAATCTAATTACAATTCTAAATAAATAGCCAAATAAATGTGAAATTCGTAACATTGCCCCCTTCCCAAGGACTGCACGTCCCGGGCAGTACAATCCCTGGACAGGAAGCCAAACTTACAACTAAAGCATCAGTGCTATAATAAACATTACTTTATAATAACAAAATAAACAATAATTAAAATAAGTGACTTTCAGCAAATTAAATTCTATCCAACGCGAAATACAATTCAAATACTAAGTACAAATACTATCAAATACAAATGCTATTAAACACAAATACTTATCAAATACTACTACTTAACAAATACAAATCAAATACTAAATACAAATAGGACCATGGTCTTATACTATGTACATTATTATTTACAACTATATACACTACGTACTATGGCCATAGTAATGAACTAACCTGTCGTAATGAACGACTTTAGGTTTAGAGTTCGATGACTTACGGATCCGAACCACGACGTCGTTCAGCCTGTTTAGGACTGTGTAAGGACCATCCCAAGGTGATTGTAGTTTCGGAGAAAGTCCTTTTCGACGAGTCGGATTCCATAACCACACCTTGTCTCCTTCGTTGAAACGATGTCCAGTAGCTCTCGTGTCGTAGCGGGTCTTCATCTTCTCCGTCGCCAAGTTGACTCGCTCTCGTGCAAAGTTGTGCATCACTTCAAACCGGGCCTGGAGGTCTTGAATGTATTCCTCAGGCGATGAAGGCGCATCCGGAGGGCGACCAAACAAAAGATCACATGGCAGACGAAGGTCACGACCGAAGAGCATCTGAGATGGGGAATAGCCGGTAGTCTCGTGGACAGCACTGCGGTAAGCCAGTAAAAATAGTGGCAACTTCTTGTCCCAGTCCTGTTGGTTTCTGGAAACCACTAATGAGAGGTTATTGAGGATGGTTCGATTAAACCTCTCTACCATACCGTCCGACTGGGGATGTAAAGGCGTCGTTTGGGTTTTGTCAATGCCGAGTAGCTTGCAGAGTTCCTTGACTACAGCCGAGGTAAAATTCCTTCCCTGATCGGAATGTAACTGAAGAGGCACTCCGAATCTGGAAATCCAGTGCTGTATCATCATCTCTGCTACTGTGACAGCCTCTTGATCAGGAATAGGATACGCTTCAGGCCACTTGGTGAAGTAATCAATGGCAACGAGGATGTATTTGTTGCCATCAGCAGTTCGTGGCAGAGGTCCTAAGATGTCAAAGGCGATACGTTCAAAAGGTGCTCCTACATTGTAACGTTGCAGCTTCCCCCGGCTGCGTTTCTTCGGTCCTTTCCGACTTGCACAGGCATCGCAAGTTCGGCACCACTTTTGCACGTCATCCTTTGCATTATTCCAGTAGAAACGCTCCCGAACTCTCTGCAAGGTCTTCATTATTCCGAAGTGACCTCCTGCAGGGCTGCTATGTAGTTCTTTAAGGACGTCCGGGATTCGGGATCTTGGGAGTACCAGCTGCCATCGGAATGTTTTTCCATCATCCGATTCGAATTTTCGGTACAAGACGCCGTTTCGAATATGGAGTGAGTCCCAGAGAGCCCAATATTGTTTTGTCGTGGGACTATAGCTCGAAATATCCTGCCAGGTAGGTTTTCTGTTTGAGGTCTCCATTAACTCAATTATGGGTTTAATATCACGGTCTTCCAGCTGGTCTTTCCTGATTTCCTTGTCACTCCATGGGTCTGGATCAGCCGATGTTGATGCTGTAATTTGCCGTGCGACTGGATTAACCAGTTGGTATTTAGCTTCGACCCTGGAACAATATCGGCAGTTTTCTGGGCAAGGTCTTCTAGACAAGGCGTCAGCGTTTCCGTGCGACTGTCCCTTGCGATGACGGATAATGATGTCATATTCCTGGAGTCTCTGTATCCACCTAGCTATCTGACCCTCAGGATTCTTGAAATTTAAAAGCCAGGCCAATGATGCATGATCTGTGCGGAGCAGGAATTTTCTGCCGTATAGATAATGATGGAAATGTTCTACGGCTTTGACTATGGCGAGCAACTCTTTCCTGGTGACACAGTAATTCCTCTCCGGTTTAGATAGGCACTTGCTCCAGTAAGCTACTACACGTTCTTGGCCCTCTATTTCTTGGGACAAAACAGCGCCGACACTTTCATTACTCGCATCCGTGTCGAGAATAAATGGTCTGTCGAGCTGAGGATACGTCAGGATTGGAGCAGATGTTAAGGCTTCCTTCAGGTTCTTAAATGCATTCTCACATTCTTTTGTCCACACGAACTTTTGCTTGCTCTCTGTCAGCTTGTGAAGGGGTCTTGCGATGGAAGAAAAATCCTTCACGAATCTCCTATAGTAGGTGCAAAGTCCTAGAAAGCTTCTCAGCTGGTGGACATTTTCGGGACGTCTCCAGTCTTTAACTGCTGACACTTTTTCAGAATCCGTGCGCACACCTTCAGCAGAGATGACATGTCCGAGATAAGTGACTTCCTGTCTGAATAATTTGCATTTAGCGGGACTCAACTTCAGATTGGCTTCTTTCAGTTTCTGAAGCACCTTTCTAAGATTTTCCAAATGTTCTTCGAAACTATTCCCGACGATGATGATGTCATCCAGGTATATCAGACAGGCTTCGTATGAAAGACCTTTTAAAACAGTCTCCATTAGACGTTCGAATGTAGCCGGCGCATTACATAGCCCAAACGGCATCACCTTGAACTGCCAAAGTCCTTGTCCTGTAGTAAATGCCGTCTTTTCTCGGTCATCAGGATGTATTTCTACCTGCCAATATCCACTCTTTAAATCAAGTGTCGAGAACCACTTGCTTCCAGAAAGAGTATCCAGAATGTCGTCAATTCTAGGAAGAGGGTAACTGTCTTTCTTCGTAACCTCGTTCAACCGGCGATAGTCAACGCAAAATCTGGTTGATCCGTCTTTCTTCCTCACCAGGACGATGGGAGATGCCCAGGGACTTGCTGAAGGCTCGATGACATTGCTTTCTTGCATGTCCTTTAAAAGTGCTCGTACCTCTTCCTGTTTCGCAATCGGCAGACGTCTTGGATGTTGCTTGATTGGTGGATGATCACCAGTATCGATTCTATGTTGAGTCAAACTGGTTCGACCAACGTCAGAAGACGAACGGGAGAAAACATCTTGAAGATCTTTAATAACACGCTCGGCAGCATTCTTTTCTTCATCGTTTAATTGCGCATTCTGCAGTAACTCCGATATAATGTTGTCGGAAGACACGGGTTTTGAGATGTTACTTTTTCTTTCAACGCTGGTTACTGGGGTACATTCTGCAACCACTTCACCTTTCTTAATAACCCTCGCCTTATCAGTTACATTGGCAACTCTCACCGGGATAACGGTCCCTGATAGGTCGACGAGTGCTGAGGCTATTAATACTCCTTTAGGGCTATTACAATTCTTGGGATATTCCATGACGCCGTAGCGGAAATTTCTATTTTCGGCTATGGATCCAGGAAGTAAAATTTCTGTTCTTGCCGGTATTGTGATATCGTCTTGAGCTATTATTTTGTGGATAGATTTCACTCCTTCATCATTAATTTCGAATAAAGTTATGTCTTCAGAGGCAGAATGCAGTTCGTTATTTTTAAAGTCCAAGGAAAAATTGTGTTTCCTTAAAAAGTCCAATCCGAGTATGCAAGGGTCTGTAATTTCTGCTACATAGGCCGTGTGATGGTAAGTGGCACTTCCAAACGTGATGTTAACGTTTAATTTCCCCTCTATATCGATCTTCTCCCCGGACACAGTCTGGAGGGTAACGCAGGGCGGCGTCCAGATAAGTTTACCTTCGAGTTGTTGAGCCAAATCTTTTCGAATGATGGTAACATTGGCTCCCGTGTCGATCGTCATGTTACAAGGAATTCCATTGATTTGTCCCATGATGAAAATTCCGTTATTGCCGCCACTCACTGCAGAAATCTGAAGCGCTTTAAACTGGGGCTTTTCATTATCTGGCAACCTCCGCCCCGCGAGATGGCCACGAATTAGTTTCCCTCCTTCTTGAGAGGCGCGGTCTTAACATCCGTGCCCTGGGGTGTTCTGCAGTTTCTTCGAATGTGCCCTTCAGCACCGCAGTTCCAGCACTTTACGAACGGTTTCTTGTCACCAGTATTCCGTGTCAAAGCATTCACCTTTCTGGTTAAATCGTCTAGGCGAGCAGTCATTGGATCCACTGGTTCTTGTATGTGAGCAGCTCTGATTGGGTGGCGGTCTCTACGAGTGGCTTGCTGTGCTGCCTCGAATTTCATGGCATACACCAGAGCACTTTTTAAGTCCTTCACATCAGCCATTCGCAGTGCTTTCTGTATTTCAGGATCCCGGATGCCGTCGATGAAGTATTGCAGGGACAGGATTTCTCTTGTTTCTGTCGGGCACTCCGAAAAGGCGAGGTGGGACAGCCTTTCAACATCCGTGGCGAGCTCCTGGAGTGTTTCCGTAGGCTTCTGTTGACGGGATTTTAACTGCAGCCTGCTGTAATCTTTTAAACACTTCTCTCCAAAACGCAGCTCTAAAGCACCGGACAGAGCTTCGAAATCTAGCCTTTTGTTTTCGGGAAGAGTTTGAAGGATGTCCGCTGCGTCTGCTCTCAGAGAAGCCGCAAGGTGACAGGCCTTAGCTTGGGAATCCCATCCATTTGCTTCCGCAACTATAGAAAATTGTGTCTTATACACTTGCCAGGAGGTCTTCCCATCATATGTCGATAGCTTCAGAGAAGGATGCGCAGGCATGGCTAGGAATTTAAAAGTATCCGAATTGCTTCCTGCCGTCGCTACGAATTTCTTTAAAGTATCAACTTCTTTGGCAACTGCGGAAACTTTGTCATCAATTTGTTGTTCCACTGCAGAAACTCTTTCTTGAATTTGTTCTTTCACAGCAGAAACTCTGTAATCGATTTGTTGTTCTACGGCAGAAACTCTCTCTTCTATTTGTTCTTTGACAGAAGAAACTTTATTTTCAACCGCATCTATTCTGCCTTCCATAGTCTCAAATTTATTTTCTATTATGCAAGTAATTTCCTTTTTCATCTCTTCTTGACTTGCTTTAACGGCTCTCATCTCTTCCTTAACGGATTCTTGACCCAATTTCAACTCTTGAACCGTTTTCATCTGATCTTTAACAGATTCCTGAACAGCCTTCATTTCTTCCTTAACAGATTTCTCCATCTTTTCTTGAACAGAATTCATTTCTTCCT
Organism: Stegodyphus mimosarum; assembly: GCA_000611955.2. Lineage (NCBI taxonomy): Eukaryota > Metazoa > Arthropoda > Arachnida > Araneae > Eresidae > Stegodyphus > Stegodyphus mimosarum. The sequence goes on from KK117676.1 coordinate 60,083, forward strand.
TAACAGATTTCTCCATCTTTTCTTGAACAGAATTCATTTCATCTTTAACAGATTTCTCCATCTTTTCTTGAACAGAATTCATTTCATCTTTAACAGATTCTTGAACAGCTTTCATCTCCTCTTTAACTAATTCTTGGCCAGCTTTCATCTCCTCTTTCACGGAATCTTGGCCAGCTTTAATTTCTTCTTTAAATGCAGCAAAGGCTGCCATGAATTGCCTTAATTGTTCTTCCATTGCTCTAGTTAATGGCATTCAAAAATCCCACTTCTGACACCAAAAATTGTTACGTGCGTACGGGTTCGTTATATATTGAATGCACAAGTCGTAAAAAGTTAACAAAAATTTATTCTTTCCACAAGAAATAAATTAAAATGCTGAAATATTTCTTCACAAATCTTCGCACAATATCACAATATCTCAAACGTTTAGCAAAAACTCAGTTCAAAACAGATAAAATAGTTCTATCTCACAGCGAAATCGCTACAATCAATACAGCATTAAGTAAACAAACAGCAGTTCGCTTTTTACAGCTACAAGTATAACAGCAACAACAACAACTAACTCACTAACTGAGATGAGGTGTTTCACCTCGGCTTTTATAAGCTTTTTAATTATCAGTAGAACAATCACGATGTTTCTAGATTTTTCTGGATGGCAACAGTAATTACGAGATATTTATTTATTAAGCATTAAATGCACGCGCTCTTTTATTTTTATTGCTATTTTTTTTTTGGCGTAGCTTTCTCTTCAAAAATCGTCTGCGTTGCTAAGGCAACATGAAGCAAATCTAATTACAATTCTAAATAAATAGCCAAATAAATGTGAAATTCGTAACAATATTATGAAGCTTCTTTGAATTCTATGAAGCGAATTATTAAATCTCCGGTGGCAAACTTGCAAATAGGCAGATATTTGAAATTTATGTCATCACAGTAAGAAATTCATAACATTCTCCTGATAATAGGTATGACAATTTTGAAATGTTGTTATTTTTTTTTTTATTTTACGTCTGTAAAATATAAAAAAATACGATAACTTTGATCTACGCAAACAGGCAACCTCTAATTAACTTTCCGTAGTTTCAAGATCTTTCCCCTAGACCAGTACTTTCAAGAACATTCTGGCATGTTATGTAACCGCTGATATAAATACCAAGTACGCGACAATTTAGTCAGACTGCTTCCTGCCATCGCTGCCATTAGAACCCCCGCTGTTTTGTTTATTCTTCTTTCCTCTGTTACAATAAGTTATGACGCAGAAATCTTAAATTTAATATTATTTATTTTAATCACTATGTAAATTGGAGCTTTTCGTCTAAAAGAAAAAATGATCGCCCATTTGAATTGAATAAAGATATGGAGCTTTAAATTCTTCGGTGTCATCATTTGTTGCATTCCATTCAGCCCAAACAACGCTCGGACTATGATGTGACTGACTGCCCACCTTCGCCCATTTCTGTGTCCATCTTCAAAATTATCATAAGTATATATATATATATATATATGTGTGTGTGTGTGTGTGTGTGTGTACTGCGGCTGATTGCCACCAAAAAGCGAGATGCACAACTACATGCTACAGTAATCCTATATGCAATACTTCAATGTTCTGAGGCTACTCGTTTTTGAGTTGTGCGAGATACATACATACATACATACGTACACACGTACATATGTACGTACGTACAGACGCCATAAAAAAGTCTCGTCTGAATCCATTTTAAATTAATTTTATAATTCGTTTTGGGGAAAAGAGTCCTTTATTCTGACTTTACATACAGATGTCACCAAAAGCCTCCTTAAATTGCATTCGATAGCGGTCAAAATGGATATTTTCGTTGAAATACGGTACCGGGAATTTTTCGTGATTACAATACCTCCTTTATTTGTACAAGGAAGTAAAAGAAGAAAACAGTACATGGCCAGGGGGGAGGGATAAGAATTTGAAGGAAAGTACGTTTAAAAATAAAAAGAACTATAAGGAAATTAAAATAAACCCCTACAGCTTCATCCAAAGTTTGGAAAAGCTATTTATTTTACCATTATGCCTACATTTTCTTAGCTCTACCCTAGGACGTTTTATCAGTTATTTCATTTACAGCCTACCATATTGCATCACTCAACCAAATTATCATACATTCCAAAATATCGTATACTTAGTGCAATCACTCTTGTTGTACTTCATATCTGCAAACTGATAGGCGAGATGGATAATTCACAAATGCATATCAGTATCGCCACTGAGGGTGGGGTTTCAAAAATAGACCAATGAGCTTCTATTGCTCTAACGACGCTGAATATTTGGATCTCTGCATATGACTGCATTTTTGTTGCTGTTTAAGTTTTATTCTGAATTTCATTCTCAGTTATAATGTACGGCATATAAATGTTGCTTTTATTTGTCTAGAAAGAAAATCTAGTACATCTTTCATTTTATAAATTTATTTAATCGTCAATATATCACTTTCGCAAATCTTGTCAAGCACTGATATTCGGATTAATGTTCGTAACATATTATCGCTGTTAATATGAGAAAATGACTCAAACTACACTTAGTCTTGAATATTATGCATTTAATACACTTGAGGATTAAGATAAATCAAATGTATATTTTTTATCGAGCTGAGGATAACTGGAATTATTACAATGAATGTAGTATTTTCTTATCTCAATGTGATCTTCATTTCTATGATTTTGAAAGCGTAAGATTCAAAATATATATTTTGAATGATGTGATTATACCTATTGTTAACATTAAAAATTATGTATGAATAAATTAAATATATTCGTTTGAATAAGATAAGCTCATTCTGTTTGAAGAGTATTTCTTATGCAGGCAGTACAGTTATTAATGTGAAATTTAACACACAGGAATGTGTAGGAGTGCAAATTAGGAAAGTTCATTTTGAATAAAATTGTGCATTGCTTTTGATTATAAGCATCTTTTCCATATAGACTGCAATAAAAAATGCTAAAACTTCTACTGTGTACATATATAATTATGCTTATATTTGATCTAATTTCGCACTGAAACTTTTCACAGGAAATCCAAGGTGCTTTAATTATTTTTTACCAGAACTTGCTTGGCAGAACATTTTCAAACATCTTGCTTAAACCGCGGCAAAGGCCATGTGAAATGATAGAAATATTATTGGAAACCCATTGGTCCATTATAGAAGCCACTCCTTCGGTAGCGATATATATGTGCACTTACGAAATATGCGGTCGGAATGCTGTTAGCAACAGGTCTAATGCTTTTGACCCTCGAACTGAAGTTGATGCTTACATCATACTCACAAAGTCAGAATTGCAGACAAAAAGCTCAGAAAAAATATCCTTCTTAAAAGAAATTTTATGCTTTATTCTCCCACAAAATGATTTGCTTGTTGTTTGAATAATATATGAGTTCCGTTCTAGTAATTCATTCTGTCGGATCTTAGATTCATATAATCTATCAGAAAATCCTTTTTCTTAGTAAACTACATTTAAAAAAAAAGCTACTTCAAAAATATGAATATACTGCTGAAAGATTTATGAAATTCAGCTTTTCTTTGCTTTGTCAAAAAAATGCAACTATTAAGTGAAGTGTAAATTCTATATCTGAGAACTCGTACTGTACTTTAAACCATTAACTAACCAAATTTTATTCTGCATGCTTTAGAATATTTAGACATTTTTCTCCGAACTTCATACTCTATGTTAGAAGATTCTTTTAAAAAACTTGAATTGCTTTTTTTAAAAAATACGAAAAAATTGTGTTTCATCTTAAAAGATTAAGCTTAATTACAGGAATTATAATTACAAAGAATGTTGAAAAATTAAGTAAAAGAATGAGGTTAATTTAGCATATTTAAAAAATAAAAAATATTTTTAAATATTATGTTATTAATACATAATTATTCCTCCAACAAGGTAATTTAACAGTAAAATAGCTTACAATTAGTAAAGATATGAGTACTAATTAGACAGTTACTAATTTTGCGACAGTTGGTGTTACTTTCCTGTTCGCTTTACTGCAGTAGGGAATAAAGTAGGACCGTTCTGCCCGCTGCTTTCCAGTCTCGCTCCTGATGAAGAGGCATCTGAATTTCTTTTCTTCTGATGAAGCGAGACCTGCTTGCCTTCGAAATAGATTGATTTTTATCTAAATCTATGCAAATACAGGGTTGTTTCTTTACTAATTTTAAGTTTCACTTTGTAGGTATCTCTTCTGATTTGAGTAAAGTAGTTATAAGTCTGGTGTAGGGGGAAAATAAAATAAGCTCTAGAATAGATTAAATTCCTTTTTTATTTTATTATTTATCGTGCTGCAAATACATTCGCATCCAGACTTTGTAGAGTCATTAGGTTATTTTGAAAGCCAGAGTTGTGAAACATGAGCAATGCCCTTGCCGGGATTCGAACCTCTCGAATACGCGCCGAGTATGCTGGGTTGTTACACCACGAAGGCATGCTAAGAAAGCGGGACATTACCTTATGTACTCTCCCTTTTAAAGGGTGATTGGGGATTAAGGAAACCAATCGCCAAATCCTGGTGGTGGCCAATTATCATTCACCACCTTTTTTAGTTCGGGCGCCACTAAAGAGACATCAGGATTTTTTTTTTGAAGCAGGAGTCATGAATATGAGCAGTACCCTCGCCGGGACTCGAACCTTGGAACTCTCGACTGCGCACCGAGTGTGCTGACCATTACACCACGAAGGCTTGCTAAGAAGGCGGGAGAAATGTCTTATAACCTTCAATTCTTTTATGCTTACACTATAACAGTTGAAGTTACAAGTTTGTTATGTTTCGTAAAGTAATATTTTTTCTTTCTTAACTGCTGTTCTCTATTGAATCATATAAGTTATCCTATGCTACCTGATTATTTTCATTAAATGTGAGACGCATTCTTCATCAGTTCGTCTTTTAATGATGTTAAAGACTGTTTATAAATCGGGCATGAATATCATATTTTATATTTTCATGCTTAATTTAATCTTAGGCAATTACCAACAGTTTCCTAGAGCTCGTGATATTTTTTGCTCTCAGTCAGTTACTAATAATTAAGTTTGTAGATTTCGTAGGTTGAAAAATAGAAGTGCTTCCAAGAGAACGATATGATGTACATGGTTTACACTATGGATTTGTTACAGAGTGTGCTTTTTTAGGGAATTTATTTCTTATTAAACCTCACCATACGTAATTAAACAAGCACTTTATTTCAGATGTTGATTAAGTACGGTAAGATAATGGCCGCCAACATTGAGAGCATTCTGTCTCAGACTGCTCCTAATCTCAACTCTTCTCTCCATTCACTACTTCATAAATAAAAATTAAAAAGTGAGAAAATACCAGGAATTTATAATACGAAAATGCTCTATAAGTAAGTGGAGTGGGGTTAATTAAACTAAGGTAGTAAACTTGAACAAATGCTCTATTACATTATTCAGTTGAATGATATATACTGAAATGTAAGACAAGAGCTATACTTGTAAACGACAGATGTTTAAAAATTAATATTAAAAAATCTGATGCGTACACCACGTGACTTCCTTGTACGTAATATTAAATTATACGCACTTTTCCTGCATTTCATTTAAACTTATTGAATTAACAGTTAACGAATTTTGAATTAAATCTACTTCGTCGATAGCGCATAAACCACAATAGAATAAATGCACTCTTTAAAGTTCACTATATTTATTTACCACAGAGATACTCTGGCGCTAGATTCACTTAATAGCGATAAATCTCATTTATTTTATAACTCAGAATGCACAAAAATTATATGATCTGAAGAATTATCTAATCGTGTTCTATTCAATCTAATAAATCTAAAACGATATATAAAAGAAATTAAACAAATAAAAAAGAAACAGTTTTTCAGTTCGCCGTTCACCTAATGCGCATGCGCTACTCGTAATCCTTCTCCTTTGTCCGAGACAAATTGGCGAGAATATTTGCTGCTAATAAGCAAGAAATACTAACTTCCTCGAATTTGATTAGATTTATATTTTTCATTCAATTAATTCAGTTCTCATTTCGTGGAAAGGCAAAAATACGTAAAAACGCAAAATATCTTCATTAAAAATTGGAAAATATGGAAAACCATAAAACACCGAATACAGGTAAAACGATTAATTTTTTTACAACCAAAATTAGAGTTTCCGCGCAAAAACAAACAATTCGGCCAGCAGGCAAGAAGGCAGATTTTTCGGTGCACAAACCAAAGTTTCTTTTTGGTCTCACTCGACAAAAAGACACTGAAGGTATAAGGTATATCTCCCACATTCTTAGCGTGCCTTCGTGGTGTAATGGTCAGCACGCTGAGCCGGAATTTCAGAGGTCCGTAGTTCGATCCCCGGCAAAGGCAATGAATATTTTTCATCTCTCCTGCTTCCAAAAAATCCTAATGTTTCTACACTGGCGCCCGAACTAAAAGGATTGTGGATGATGACTCTCCACACCCAGGATTTGGCGACTAGGTCCCCTAAAACCCTAGTCGCCCTTTAAAAAGGGGAGTATATAAGGTATATCTCCCACATTCTTAGCGTGCCTTCATGGTGTAATGGTCAGCACGCTGAGCCGGAATTTCAGAGGTCAACGGTTTGATCCCCGGCGAAGGCAATGCCTATTTTTCATCTCTCCTGCTTCCAAAAAATCCTAATGTCTCAACAAAGGTGCAAAAACTGAATTCACTATTTTGCTAAGTTTGATATGTAAACAAATATGTATGTTATGGTAAACAAAAATTTGGCTTAGCTGAAATTAACCAACTTTTAAATGTTGATAATTCTACAGCTATTTGCGTGCGGATTGAGTAAAGCCATAAAACTTTAATCGGGAGATAAGAACAATATAATTCAATCATTTATAAAGCAAAAAAAAAAAATACACAATTTAGCACCATATAAGAATAAAAAGAAACTGAGCTCACGGATCCGAGTAACATAGTGTGTGTGAGTATATATATATATATATTTATATGCTTTTTGTGCAGCCAATTGCTACCAAAAAAGAGAGTTGCACAACTACATATTTCAACGTTCTGAAGCTACTCGTTTTTAAGTTACGCGAGATACATACATACATACATAGGTACGTACAGACGTCACGAAAAAGTCTCTTCTGAGTCTATTTTAAATCAATTTCATAATTCGTTTGGAGAAAAGTCCTTTATTCTGTCTTTACCCACAGATGTGACGTAAAAACATTGTTAAATTGCATTCGATAGCGGTCAGAATGGATATTTTCGTTGAAATATGATACCCGAAATTTTTCGCGTTGACAATACTTCCTTTACTTCGTACAGGGAAGTAAAAATGCGATTAATCAAATGAAAATAAACACTAAATAAGTAATTCATCTTTAAAAAATAAGGAAATATTATTGCATAAAATATGAAGATTATCTTAAAATTGCACAACACTTATGAAAAAAAAGGAAACAAATGAAATATTAAAAATGTAAAGAAGATAAAATTTCAAATAATTATAAAAATGAAAAGGGGTTGATTCATTAGAAAACACACCAAAATTCAGTAAATTAAATTATAAATTTTGGCTAAATTTCGTGCAGAAGATCAGTTTCAAATCTATTTTTAAAAAAAATGAAACACCAAGATAACTAAACACGCAAAGTGAAACATAAAATGTAATACAACCACCTTGGATTTGGAGTAGATTTATGTTAAGATCTCAATCAATTTCGAAAGCAAACAAGTACAGGTCCCTCTTCGTCAGGATCAAAGAATTCTGCAGACAGATTCTTTCGTCTGCACTGAGATTGACTGAAGATTCAGATTGATTGATTGGTTCACTCAGATTCAAAGATTCAGACTGATTGATTTACACTGAGTAAAAATTCGATTGAGATAATATAAATCTACGCCAAACTCATTGGTTGTTGTGTTACTAATATTACTGCGGTAACTAGTTCGAGAGCGGAGCGGGAATGTATGATGTTCATATAAGAATAGCATCTGTATTAAATAAAAATTCTATAATGAATTTAGAAGCGTCGCTTTCAGACACAGAAAGATTCTCCCTAGAAAATTTGTATACCGAATTTCTTAGCTCTGCATCATTTATGCAACTTTATAGAGAAAAACTCTTTCTTTCATTAGGCAAAAGGGAGCTGTGAATTTTTAAGGATTTTTATCTTTTATCTCGTAAACCTTGCAATCTTGTTTTATCTTGCACTTTTATCTTGTAAAAATAAAACATCCAATTCTGGTTAAATGTTCTGTTCTTTTTTTTCCCAAAAAAAAACGTAAAATACAAACAATTGTGCATGAAGAATACTTTAGAATTAGCAAAGAAAAGCCTTTAAGATTAAAAACATCACAGAATAATAATCCAGAAATTACATAAAATAACAAGTAAATTTAATTATGCGGCACTCTTTATGTCAGGAACAGCCACACATTATTTTCTTCTTCTTTCACGTCGTTTCATCTTCTGAAAGGTAGTGTGGTTCAGACATTATTTTTCAAAGTAGTTTTCATATAAGATTTTTTATTGCATTCTTGTAAATATTTTCAACTTAGGGATATTATCAATAAATCCTTGTTGCGCAGTCAAAGAAGATTCTTTTATATTTTTCACCTTTTAATGGAAAACAACGCTTGTGAGGGTTTATTTACTTACTTTGACTAATAGTTAATATTTAGTTAAAACAACTTTCCTGCCGCTCACCTTTTCACGCACGCTTTCCTGAGCTATTTAAGAAAACTTTTCGGAAGTTGATTTTAGAACGTGCTGTGCCTCCTTGTAGGACATTTTGTTACTTTGGCTGACTGACGATTTGATATTGTGGCTTTGTCTGCTTAGCCCTTAGGCTTGTTCCTCAGTCTTCTACGAGTCAGAGCCTTCCTTTAAATTATCCTGTCAGCCGTTAGGTTGGTTTAATTACATTTTATTTTAAGCTCCACATTACTTGCTTAAGATAAGCCAAAAGTGTTGGCTTAACCCAAGTGGGGTCGTCTGTGAATTCTTTGTGATCGAATAAAAGGGTCATTTATACCCTTCTTTTGACTTTGTCTATATCATAAAGCCGATCACAGCTGAAAACATCGAGGCAAAAACATTGCGGACAAAAACGTCGTGGAGAAAACAACGCAAAGCAAAAACGTGATAGTACAAAACATCGTGGGTGAAAAGACAACAAAGCGAAAACTTCGCAGTTCTAAAACATCATGGTACAAAATATCGTGGTCGAAAATAAAGAGGTTCAAAATCTTCGCAGTTTAAAACCATCGTTGTCGAAAATGTCGTGGTAAAAAATAAAGTACCTACAAATCATCGCATGACAATAACATCGCACATTTTCAAATCTCATACTGACATATTATGTAACGGACTTTGGTGATAACTAACATATCGACATTCAAAAAATTGATTCCGCGCTTTGCATGAAAATGTTAACGACACTTTAAGAATAAATTGAAACAAAACAAAATATAATTTTTATTAAAAAATATCAGATTAACAAATGTGAAAGGAAATAATTTAATAATTAACTAAGCAAATTTAGAGAGGTAATCTCAGTTATTTATCGTCCTTTTATTAGCATTTTTAAACTGTATTCTTCATAAAACAATTATCAGTAAAACTTTATAAAAAAGTTTAATTTGTTAATGACCTTTGTTAATTAATTATGTTAATTTAAAATTCTATTAAGTTCTATAAGTTGCATTAATTTTCTACTCATTTTCAAACTTTAAATGCTTAAGTTTCTTTCTTATTTTTTCAGCAAAAATTTATTACAGCATTCGGAAACATGAAATATAGAATTAAAAGCCTCCCTCTTTCCTTATTCCGTTCCCAAATCATTATGCGAACACGCATTTGCAATTTTTCAAACCTAAAAACGCATGTATGCAATGTTATCACCATGCGATGATTTTTAGATACTTTATTTTTTACCACGATAATTTCGACGACGATGTTTATAAACGGCTTTATTTTCGACCACGAAATTTTGTAATACGATATTTTAGAACTGCGATATGTTTGCTTTATTTTCTCCGACGATGCCGCGACGTTATTATGTTTATTTAACCGCGTTAAGTTATTAACGGCGTATTTTAAGCTAGCGTTAACCGGGACGTTTTCGCCTTGCATTGTTTTCTCCGAGACGATTTCGTTCGCGATGCTTTTGCCGCGATGTTTTCTGCCAACACCCATAAGAACAGATATTAATTCATCTGCAGTCTTTCTAGAGCTCGTTATGTACCGAAGAATACGAGACTCTATAAGCGCGTCTTCATGATGTTAAACAATTTGATACCCAACAATAAGTTATTGGAAACAGACGGCATTTTTCAACACCTATTTGAATTTTAGGTTATCTGCAATACTTTCGACAGAACTTAAAGTAAACCATACGAGAGCCTGATTTTCAAGAAGACAAAGATTGAGGTAAGATTAATGATGACACTTAAAACATATGCTTCATTTCTTGGAATAAATACACAGGCAAACAAAGGGAACAAGGGGCTTGCAAATTAGAGAGAAACTTAGAAAACGTCTCACGCGAAACTGGGAGTCATCTACAGCTCACTACTAAACACAGACAAATCACTTAAAAAATGCTTGAAACATTTTTTTAATTGTTTAATTTTTTTTATTTATTTTTTTTTATTTAATTCTTTTTTTTTTATTTTTGCATGGATATATCTGCCACCAAATATTATCGCCCTGTATTATATTTAAAGAATTAAATAATGAAGAATCTGCATAAATGTATGTATGTTTCTCGCATTGGGATAGAGCCATCAAATTTTGAATGACGTAATTCTACTAAATATGGGCATCTGGAATCTCAAATTTGAAATTTGAAATTTGTTTTATTATCGATTTCAAATTTTGTAAAACTTTAACGACTTTTAGATTAACAAACTCAATGATTTCAAGGAAAGCAATGGCAACGTTGTACGGAAAAAACACTTTTATCTCCAGCGCGCGAGATTGTGTATCGGAAATTCTAAAGATGTGCTCATTTTAAAATTTTTTTGCGATATTGCTCTTGAATTGAATTTTATGGTTTAAATGCGAAGAACACGATATTTAATAAATAAAGGTAACACAGAAAATGTTAATAAACACCCGATTGGATGTAATTTAAAATCTGAAATCTTTCGGTTTTTTATTATTATTATTAACTTTAATTTTTATTAATAAATAAATATTTTTTTTTCTTTCTCTATTTCGGTTCGAAACCAAAAAAATTATTTCAAATATTTCTCTACTTCTCGCTCACTTTATAAGGTATTTCTCTCGCCTTCTTCGCATGCCTTCGTGGTGTCGTGGTCAGCACGTTCCACACGTAACCGAGAGATCCGTGGTTCGATTCCCGGCGAAAGCGTTGCTCATTTTTTCATTCTTCTGCTTCCAAAAAATCCTAATGTCTCTAAACTGGCGCCCGAACTAAAAGGTAGTGGATGGTGATTCTCCACCACCACGATTTGGAGACTGGAGCCTCTAATCCCCAGTAACCCTTTAAAAAGGGGAGTATATAATGCATTTCTTCCGCCTTCTTCGCATGCCTTTGTGGTGTAGTGGTCAGCACGCTCGACGCATAACCGGGAAGTCCGGGGTTCGATTCCCGGCGAAAGCGTAGCTCATTTTTCATCTCTCCCGCCTCTAAGTATCCTAATGACTGTGCCATGCAATCTATACAATTTTAATGCAATCCATGCTTTGACAACGTATACCAGTGTTGTTTTTTTTAACAGTCAGTTTTGATATGAAGCAATTAATTTTTCAGAATGTTGATTATTTCCATTGCATCAGTACATCGTAATAAATTTCGATATCCCGATGATATCATCATAAAATCACAGTGATACGATAGCACACTGGAAACAATACATATGACTACAAAGTTTCTTTGTCTGTGTTTACAGATCAGTTACTATGCAAAAGGTAAGTATACTTACTCAATTAGCCTTTTTATGGTCTTACTTAAAGGATCTTAAAGAACTTCCCCTAAAGTCTCATGGGAAAGAGCAGCTGGAGGCTGTTCTATTTAAATTTCGCTTCCGATTTTCAGAACAAAAGAAAATGTTTATTTGAGCATGTAAAGCAATCATAGTTTACACTCTACGCTAGTTGAATGGGAGTTACTGAAGCAAGTGATTTACATAAGAAAAAACGTTGACAGCTTTGTAGTCTAAGTTTCAAAACTCGGAACTAAAAGAACAGCATTGCTCTGCTGCGATGTTAAACATTTTTTTCTTTGTAAGTTCATTACAAGAGAAAGATTTCCTTTAAAATATAAAACGCTTTATAGCGAAAAAAACTTTCTCATTTTTCACTCACAAGTATTTAAAGACGCTCTTTGAAAAATGAAGCAATTTTTGGCAAAATTGATGAAACGTTTTTCATTCATAAAATATTCAAGAACCACCTTTAAAAATGAAGCAATTTTTAGCAAAATTAATGGAATGTTTTGCAAAATGTAAGATAGAAATTTCTGATGGCATTTCTGTTCCTTTTTATCTCGCTCTTTCTCACTGTAGTGCAGAGCGGTAAAGTCGCTGAACACTATTAGTTCGGTCCGGGGTTCGAATCTCAGAGAGCGGGCTGTCTGCATGAGCGCTTTCAAGGTTTTCTCCATCTGTAACGTGCATACGAGCCAGTATTCCTTAGAAAGTCCTTCGTAAAGGCATCTCTTCCCTTAGGCAGATAGCCCTCAACTGCTTTGCCATAATCAAATGAACAGAACAAACTTTTATCACTATACAAATAGCTAATATGTGTACCTACGTATATATTTAGTTATAAGTACTGTACAAGATTGTGCATGTTCTAAAGGTATTTTATTGATCCTTTAAGATATAATTCCATGCATGTTTTAGAACTGTCTTCCAAAATTTATTGAAAAGGTATGAAACCGATTTATATATATCAATACAAATTTTGAAATTTTTAACGCTATGTTTCATTCATTTTAACGTACTGAGTCTGTATTCTTTCAAATTTTCTATTAATATACGTTTTGAATAGAAACAGTAAAATGTGTTATCTGTATCTGTCCTTACATAATCTGCGAATTGAGGATTAACAAATAAACGTAACAATTATAAAACAGGCAAATCGACAACCTTGTATTCGGCGTAGATTTTGTAAAATCCCAATCGATTTCGAGGACAAAAAGGATCCCCCTTAATCAGGAACAAAAAATTCTGCAAAAGAAAGAAAGCGAATGTCGATCATATTTATACCCACAAGAGACCAGTGAAAGAGCCGATAGCGCCATCTATTGGCAGAAATAGTAACTAAAAATGAAGGGTTAAGTTAGTAGAATTTTGAAGGCATTAGGCAAGACTGGATTGGAATTGAAATCATTGACTAAACAGGATAAATTTTTGTGAACATGAAAAGCTTCAATAAAATCCAATTCCCTAATAGAACCAGCTTTCTGGATAATTTTAACAGAACCCAAATCAAAATTGTGATTGAATTTCCAACTATGATTAGCTATTGAAGATTTGTTAATTTCGCCTTTTCGGACGTAAAGATTCATGTTCTTTTATGCGAAACTTTAGCGCTCTTTTCGTTTGGCCAATATAACTTAAGCCACACTGACACGATATGCTATAAATTCCCCAAGAATTAAAGTCAGAAATAGAATCTTTAAGAGCGGAACCTCGGATTTATCCAGAAAGCTGGTTCTATTAGAAAATTGGATTTTCTTGAAGCTTTTCACATTCACAAAAATTTATCCTGTTTAGTCAATGATTTCAATTCCAATCCGGTCTTGCCTAATGCCTTCAAAAGTCTCCTAACTTAACCCTTCGTTTTAGTTACTATTTCTACCGATAGATGGCGCTATCGTCCCTTCGTATCCTTGTGGGTGTAAATATGATCGACATTCGCTTTCTCGTTTTTGCAGAATATTTTGCTCCTGACGAAGGGGAACCCATTTTGCTCTCGAAATCGATTGGGATTTTACAAAATTTACGCCGAATACAAGGTTGTCAATTTGCTTGCTTTATTTTCCACGTCGACATGTTTCTCTTGTGTCTTGAAAAGTAACAATTACTTGATAAAACATGATAAATTCGAGAAGTTCAGATGGTTTGAAGTGTTTGAATAAAATTTCAATTCATTAATTTACATGAAGCATAAAAGTTACACTGGTTAGTAGTATATGATTATCATAAAACTGGTACAGATTTAAAATATTTAGTGTATATGTTATACTCAAACATTTTATAAAATGGTATGGCAACATAAGTCAAAAACTTATTAAGGGCACATAATGCAGACACCCAATCTAAAAAGTAATTTATCTGAATGGCAGGAACGAGTAAGATACATACAAGATGTAAATTTTAAGCCCGTTAAAGTCGATGTTTTTACAGGGAAAATGTGCAAATATAGTTAAATTAATCCCCACATTTCTAGGTTAATTTTCGAAATTATATTTCAAGGATTATGTTTAAGTTAACGTTTTGAAATCGACAGAATGTGCACCAAAGTTATGAATAAAACGATTTCTACATATAATGCAAAAATAAAACTTAATAATTTAGAATTTAAAATTTTGCAATCATTTTCTGTATCTATGTCAGGTGCGCAAATAACACCGCCTGTACTTAATTTTCTCTCGGAAATCAATGGTTTGAAATATTTATATCCTGATTTCTTTAACTGCTTTATAAAAGTTCTAGTTAATTTACGTGTCCTTGGCTACTCGAAATTTTAGGGAAGCATTAAGCGATTATTCGCTAGTATTTCCACAACAATAAAATACAAGACCAAAGAAGAGTTAAAATACTCTTTTATTCACTCAAAGAAACACTTACAGACGGCCCCTTCTCGGGTTTACAAATAAGCCTCCACCTGGGCTTAAGATAGAAACTAAACTAATTCTAACTAGCTAAACTATAGCCGAAGCTGTACAAAGATAACTAACCGAGTTGTCTCTTAATTAAATTAATTCCTAATTAAGCCTTATCGGCAAATGCTAATAGGCATGTTACGTAATAAGATAGGCTTAAAGCAACGACGCCGCCCGAAGGCAGAACACTTTCTATTGAAACCTCCTGAGCTCTTCTCCGACAGTGATTGAACTTCCCATTAAATACCAGTTCTGTTTCATTTACATAAAATACGATGCTGAAATCTTATTCTGCCAGGGAGGTGTAGGTGGAAAGAGTTTAAAGGAAAAGGTTTCAAAATTCAAATAACTATTAGAAAATTAATATAATCCCTACAGTTTACATTATAAAACAACAAGTTATATTTATATTTAATTCTTGGTATTTACACTAATTTGGAGATAATTATATTCAAATTGCAAGAATTTGTTAATTTCGATTTTATATGCTCATTTTTAAATTACTTTTATCGCAGCTCTCATGAAAATAGAATTGTTAATTTCTAAATGAAAAATTAAATGTTTGAGAATTTCTTAAAAATGGCGAAGTAAAAGAAAACCAATTGCTAAATGGATACAAATACGTTAGAAAGTCTTTGCTTAAAATACTTACTTTTAACTGGAATAATTTTCTGCTGGTACAGGCATTCAACAATAATAATCAAACATGTTACCTACGTAATAGCTTATATGTTGACAAAACTTTTGCCCCATATAAAAGGAAATTGCATCGCTTGTCTTTCAAAATGCAATGAGTTATTTAATTCAGCGTAAAGCTTGGCGGCTGAATATGTAGAGAAATATGGAATATATAGCATGATTCAAAACCATCAGACAAAAATGGAAACACAGTTACAGGAGAACAAAATAAGCAGATGTTGTAATTCAGAAACAGTATCTTAAAGTGGCACAGGGCATCTACCAACTCTTACTGGGCGGTAGATAAAAGCATTCTGCTGGCCTATTATCATTCATTCCTCGTGCAAATCTCGAGCACTATGTATCGCTATACGAAAGCGGAACTCAACGAGATGCATTTTACCAATGAAGGTACAGAGAAAGAACTTAAAATAGATATTTCTTTTGAACAGCCGCCGAGAAGGTAAAGTTTATAGGGAAACCTACTGTAGTACCAAAGCGCCCTAAGAAGGCATGATTGTAATTGTTTGTCCCTTCATAGGCGGCAACGGTGGCCTCATATTAGGAACCTTCATAATAAAACGGCCACCACTTCTGGCCTTAGGAGTGGCCATTGCTGATAGGCAAGTGCCCTCCATTATGATTAAAAAACAATTCTTCTGATCAGCCTCTCCGTTTCTGTCCGCAGCCTTACGGATGAAATGCATGTTGCAGAGCTTGCATTCCAGAAGCGATGCATATCTCTTGAAATTCGTATGGAAGTAATCATTCATGTCAGCAAAACACTTTTAGCAACGGCTCAAGAATGCATCACCTTAATGCACCATTTTCGTATACACATTCATTATAAAATGTGCTTATTTCGATACCCTCTATATTCCCTTACATTTTTGCTAGATATTTTTAATCACTTTGCATAAAGATGAAGAGAAGAAGTAGAGAAGAATAAATAGATCAGCGACAAATAAAAGTTAATTTTTCTCAATTATAAATGTAAAGCTATAGCTCAGAATTGACAATCATTGTTAATGTTAAGCTTATTAGTCCAAAGGGGCAATTTGCCCACAAGGCCTATTAATTTCATTTCGGCATTTTGCGTTGACTCACTACAAGCCTTGTTTCACTTTTCAAATTGTTGCCACCAAATATTATTGCCCTGTATTATACACTCACTTCCAAAAGTTAAACACGAAGATGTAAAATGCAAACAAATCAACAAATACTGCTTTGATTGACACAAAATTCGGTAGGAAAGTAGCATATATATTTATACATAAAACAAAATCAATAATTATATACAGAAATGAAAACAATATTAAATTTTTGTAAGTTGTCAGATAATCACATACTGGAGACTTAAACAGAATTATGTATAAAGTGAAAATAAACAGCATAAAATGAAAAAAGGACGTTAATAGGGTATGTGATCCCCCCCCTCATCTGTATACGAAGTTTACACCTTGTGACCATGCTTTCAGTTAGGTGGTCAACCACCGCAGACTTAACAATCGCCATTCTTCTTGTAGAGCAGTTTCCAACTCAATAAGAGTGGCTGGAGATGTAAAACGTGAAGATACAGCACGGCCGAGAGCATCCCAAAGATTTTCAATGGGATTAAGGTCGGGCGAATATGCTAGCCTCACCATACGCGCAATCCCTTTACTCTCCAGGTAGTCATCGACCATGTCAGGTCTATGGGGACGTGCGTTAGCGTCCATTAAAACAAAAGTAGGGCCAACTGCTGCAGCGTACAATTTCACAGTAGGTTCTAGGACTTCATCTCGATACCAGACAGCCGTCAAAGAACCCCGTTTAAAGATGTACAGGTCGGTGCGGTATCCTAATGAAATCCCTGCCCACACCATTATGCTTTCGCCTCGGAATGCGTGATGTTCGGTGATGTTTTGGGACTGATTGTGTGTCCGTTGTTCACGCTCTGCGATTCCGCTTGGCTACAATAGCAATATATCGATCTGCCGCGGGGGTTGTAACCCTTAAGCGACCGGTTACGGGCCTTCGGACAACTGTCTATGTGGTTTGGAATTGTTTCCATAAACTTGAAATTACAGAATGATGAACGCCGAAGAATCTTTTCTGTCTGCAACATCCGTGATCGACTGTGCCCCACAGCTACACAGCCCCACAGCCCGCCAGTACTCATAATCTTCCATTCGTCTTCTGGAAGTCATAGAAACACGTATGTCTTAAAAACAAATTGTACGCAAGTTTTAAACACCTTCTGTCAGCACTAAGAATCAACTTCTGTAACCCTTCAAAAAGAAGGCTTCTTATAAGAGTGCTTTTTTTGCATATTTTTTGACATGAAAACGCGATTGGCTGTTACCTAACATATTTTCATACTTCCATCTACCACTGAAGCGAGTTCCATCCTCTTCAATTCTGATTGGCTTCCGGAAATTAGCATTTTCCCTTCCGTGCTTAACTTTTGGAAGTGAGTGTATTTCAAAAAACTAAATAATGAAGAATCTGCATAATTGTGTGTATGTTTCGCGCATTGTAAAAAAACAACGGTACCTATAGCCATCCAATTTTGAATATTGAACGTTTCCACTCGAATATGAGCCCAAATTTGAAATTTAGAATTTATTTTATTATCAATTTCATATTTTGTAAAACTTTAACGAATTTTTGATTGACAAACTCAAGGATTTCAAAGGCAGCAATGGCAACATTGTACAGAAAAAACACTTTTATCTACAGCGCGGGAGACTGTGTATAGAAAATTCTAAAGATATGCTCATTTTAAAATTATTTTACGATATTACTCTTGAACTGAATTTTATGGCTTAAATGCGAAGAATATGATATTTAATAAATAAAGATAACACTCAACATGTTAAAAAACGCCCCTTTGTAAGTAATTTAAAATCTGAAACCTTTAAAAATTTTTATTAGATATTATTCTTAAATATGAAATACAGTATTAACGTAATCCATGTTTAAAATGATAGCCAGATTTTCAGCTAAATGTGCAGATGTGTTTGTAACTTTTAATTAAAGAATTCTTTACTTCAAATAGAGACCATTTTTGAGATGTATATTAGTCATAAAGCTAATTAAAAAAGTTGCATTTTAACACATTTAAAAATGATGTGAAGACTTTTCAGTGTTATACGAACATGCAGTTTTAACCAAAAATGCATGTTAAATTGAAAATGAAATTAAAAGTTTCATTAGGAATAGATTCATGGATGGAAATTAATATCTTTAAAGTTTCAATAAATGCTGTTCCTTAATTCAAAACTAGACTCTATTAATATGATATGAAATTGATATTGTTGTGCTGATATTTAAAAATTTTGCGTTATGAAATCATTCTCACTTGCATATATCATTGCACTTATTAAACTTCTCTTCATTTTTACATGTTACGTGATAGCGTACCGAATTATTTTAGTTAAAAATTTTCATCTTCTTCCAAGCGCTTATTGCAGTAAATAGGTTTTAGTAAAAATATCATTCAGATAGTAAAAAAATACTATAGTAAAATCTGTCTAAAGATAAACATACTACATTCCATCTGAACTTATTTTCCGTCAGTATGGAAAAAACTACCAATGCACCTGAACAGGAAACAAATGTTGGAAGAGGATTCTGTGAGAACTATTCTTGCCCTGGAGAGCCATTCTTTGGAATGAGATGTCGTTTTTCGTGTCTTATCAAATTCTTTATTTTATGAATTCTCCTTTTCATAGACTGAATAAGATGGTTCATTTTAGAAAGCGAAAGAAGTGTATCACTGTTTTTCTCCTCTAAACTATACGTCTGTAAATGAATTAAAATGGTTAGCATTTACAATCATGTCCATAAATTAAGGATAATGCAAAATCAGGCAAAGGAAGAGTTAGAAGCAAAACAAATTTGCCTTATTTGTAAAGCTTATTTATTAAACAAAAGGTAAAGAGCAAAAAAAGATGCTATATGCTTGATATTATTAAAAAAATTAGCGATTTTTTCTCCCTGCAGCAAATTACAAAAAAAAAACCTATTTACAAAAAACCAATATTACATGGTTGGTATGATTGTTAATACATTGTATGTCTCCCAGACGATGATGTTAATACATATGTCTCCCAGACGATGCAATACAGTCCGTACAAGGCCTAGGCATGCTGAGTATCAAATTATCGATCTGATCTTGGGGGATATTACACCACTCAAAAAGCAATGTTCTCCGAAGTTCCGGTAGAGATGTAGGAGGAGGTTGACGGGCTGCAACTCGTCGGCCAAGCATTTCCCACACATGCTCTACTGGATTCAAGTCCGGTGAGAATGCTGGCCAGTCCATACGGGTGAAGGCATTCGCTTACGATGTTCGCACGGTGAGGACGGGCGTTGTCATTCATAAACGCAAATTTTGCGCCCATGGCACCCCGAAAGAGACGTACATGTTGTTCCAGAATGACGTCCCGATAGATTTGGCTTGTCATGGTTCCAATTTGAACATGCAGGTCAGTTCTGGAACCCAGAATAATTCCATCCCAAACGAGCACTCCTGCACCACCGTAACGGTGTCGTTCAATGATGTTTTTTTTGGTAGTAACGGGTATCTGGAGCTCTCCATATGGAAGTCCGGCGAGAATCAGACTGCAGGCTAAACCTGGACTCGTCGGAAAACATCACACAAGCCCACTGTTGCGGTGTCCACAATGCATGCTCTCTACTCCAGGCCAACCGTAGGCGACAGTGAGTTGCAGTAAGTGGAACGCATCTGACAGGTCTACGAGCATATAGAGACCAATCTGCCTTAAGCGCGTGTACACAGTCTGCCTTGAAATTGTCGTGCCAGTGGCTGAAGAGAGCTGACGAGACAGGTCTAAGGCTGTGCTCCGCCTGTTTCTTTTGGCAGTAACTGCCAAATACCGGCCCTCATTCGGCGTTGTAGCTCTGGGGCGACCTGTGCTGTAACGTCTACTCACATTACCATCATCTTGGAATCGTTGCCAAAGCCTGGAGATGACACTCTGGGCAATTCCAAGTTCGTCTGATACTTCCAGTTGGGTACGCCCACATTCCAGACGGCCGATAATTCTACCACGGAAAAAATCATCCAAATGCGTCCTTTGTGTCATAAGTATTCGGTTATTGCACTGAGATGCTTATAAAGCGCCTGCGAAAAATTTTACTTCCTTGCCTGTATTCCTTATATATCACTCTCTTACACTTTCGTCATTGTGACTTACCATCGGTGTCATCTGGTTACTTCCTGAAATTTGCATACGATTCTTGAAGATGTGTGTAATGATTTTACAGGTGATAAATTTATTTTAGAGTTCGATTTCCGCGTGACTCCGAATTATCCTTAATTTATAGACATGAGTGTATATTATATCAATGTGAATTTGAACTCATCATCAATTCAATCTATTTTTCTCTATAATTACTGAAATTTAGGGTAATTACAGTTTTAAAAATCACTCACATTTCATGTAATTATAGTTTTATAAATTGCTGAAAGTTTTAATGAGATTGCTAGGTAACTTCTATTACGGCAATCTTTTTCAGGCTCAATGAAAACAAACGAGAAGTTTACATGTGATACACATAGATATTCAATACATGCTAGGTTTGTGAATAGTAAAAAGGAAATTTAGTATAAAGACGATCAAAGAAACCAATAAAGCAATCAATACTGAAATGAGATTTTCTTAATAACTACTTGTATATTATTTTACCATCAGTATACAGTGCATCTGCGAAATTGCTATACTTCCTTCAAAAACCCTTATAATTTAAAGTAATAATTCCACATGCAGCGTTGGATTAGCCTTTAAGTATTATAAGCATGTGCTTAGTGCATCAAGGAAAGGATGCACCACAAAAATGTCCTTAGCTGTTCGGGTTGGTCGGTTGATGTGATTACGGCAAAACCTCGAGGACTATCTGCCTAGGGAAAGGGATGCCTCCATGGAGGAATTTCTAAGGGAAACTGTTTCGTATACACGTTACACATGGGGGAAACCATGAAAACGCCCGTGCAGCCAGCCCGTTCGTGAGATTCGAACCTCGGATTTAACTACCAGTGTTTAGCAAATGTACCGCTCGGCCGCTTGTAGGCCTGAGCGCTTCCGGAACTGAGCGAAGTCGTATTGTAACCCCTATGGTGCTCAAGACTCTTTTTTGCCAACGATAGGCGCAATCTTGCACTTCTTGCCCCGATGAATTTCATGGGCTTGTTCCGATGTTACTGTCAGACAAGTGAAGATAAGCCACAACAACAACAACTCAGATTTTTCACGTGCTATGGACACTGCAAACGGTGTTTTTTAAAAACGAAAAAATGCAGATATGCGAAACTCCAATAGACCTGTACAGTTATGAACCTTATATAATTTTTTTAGCTCGGAGGTTTCTTTTTACTGAAGCGTAGTGAATCTTATTTCTTTTCTAACTATTTTCGACACATCTCATTTTTTACTTCCTTGTACGAAGTAAAAAGGAAGTATTGTAATCACGAAAAATTTCGGGTATCACATTTCAACGAAAATATCTATTTTGACCGCTATCGAATGCAATTTAGCGATATTTTTGAGTGACATTCGTACTTAAGAACAAAATAAAGAAAGAACTCTTTTTCCCCAAAAAAATTATAAAACTGATTTAAAATGGATTCTGAAGAGATTTTTTCGTGGTGTCTGTGCGTACGTACGTATGTATGTATGTATCTCGCATAACTCAAAAACGAGTAGCTTCAGAACGTTGGAATTTTATTATATAGGACTGCTATAACATGTAGATGTGCACCTCCTATTTTGGTTGCTACCGGCCACACCAAAAGTATATAAATTTATGTATATACATATCCACTCTGTTACTTGGCTCAGTGAGCTCAGTTTTTGGTTCTTATATGTCGGTAACCTGTGCATTTTTTGCTTTAAAAATGATTGAATTATATTGTTCTTATCTTCCGGTTACGGTTTGTATGCCTTTAGTAAATCTGCATGCAAGATTTGTAGAATTATCAACAATTTAAAAATTGTTTAAGTGAGGCTAAGCCTAATCATTTTTCTCATGGCGGACATATTTGTTTACATTTGAAACTTAGGAGAATATTGAATTTGTTGCCAATCTAGAGAAACTGAGCTTTGCAACAACAAAGATAACACCTTCTTTTATTATTGCGAATTAAATATGCTTAATCTGTAAGGTTTTAGTTAAACTAACCAAGTTTTATTTTAATTTAAATCTGTTTATCTCCTCTCTGCTTCAACTTCCCGTCAGAAGAAGCGCGCGGTTTTAGCTTATGCTAATTTTGAAGTACAGTGAAGTACTATTTAAGCCAGAGGTAAAAACCTCTTAGTGTGTGAGAGCTTAGTCTCAGATCACGGTCACGCCGCTCAACGTTCGTCTGACCAGCAAGTAGTTTAAATTTATAAGCCATAGTGCTTACTACGTGATTGCATTGTAAAACAATTTGAAGTGCGTTAGTATTAGTATATCTTGCTACGCACCCTTCTAGGAAGAGGCCAATCTCCGCGAATCGCTCTGTGAGCAAAGTTTGATTTAAGTTCTATTTAAATTTAGTTAAGTTATTTGATTGTTAAGTTCGACCCAAGTGCGGTCTTTTACGTTCTGTATCTCTCCCGAGTTGGGAAGTTTGTATTTAATAGTGATTTAATAAAAGAGGATTTCAAATCCCTTCACGTGCAGTTATTATCCAGCCCAGCAGTTACATCAGAACATACCGTACCATCCGCTCCCTGTTCCAGTTCAGGACTTAGAACTTGAGGTTAAGAACCCGATTACAGACTGTATTTATGTTTCCAAAAATGATGCACAGAACACTAAGTCCTGATAAATCCATTCTGGAATTTATTCGAGGAAATAAGTGTTTAAGGTTTACTTAGTAAATTTTAATATAGGTATTTTGAGTTTTTATGTATTTTTGTCTTGTCGCGAAGAGAGACTGAGTTAATTGAATGAGAAATACTGAATCGTCTATGAAAAAAAACTTTTTTGGGGGGTTTGTTTAATTTTTTTTTACATATCATTTTAGATTTATTGAATAGAACATGTGGCAACGATTAGGAAATTCTCCAGATGATATACATAATTTTTGTGCATTCTGATGAATTATAAAATGAATGAGATGTAACGCTGTTAAGTGAAGCTAGCTCCCGAGTGTAGCTGTGGTAAACAAATATAGTGAATTTTAAAGAGTGCATTTATTCTATTGTGGTTTATGCACTATCGATGAATGAAGTAGATTTAATTCAATCCATCCAATAAGTTTAAATCAAATGAAAAATGAGTATAATTTAATATTCCGTACAAGGAAGTCATATGGTGTACACTTCAGATTTTTTATTATTTATATCTCTACCAAAATTGCAACAAATTCAAGTTAGCAGTCTGAAATAAATTACTTCACTTCCTCACACATAACTGTAACTTTAACAATTCAGAAAAACATTTAGTAAATTGGCAGTAACAAATAATATCTTATTTTTAGAACAGCTCGTCACATATCAGGCAAAAACATTTTGCACCACCGTTTAATTTTATTCAATAATTATTAAATATTTCACTGTATGCTATTAAATTATTATTTTTAATTACTTTTTACTAACCACGATAATATATATTTATACTTCCAAAACTTGATACCATTTACGTTTCATGCCAAATAGTTTTCATTACTTTCTGCTCATCATTTCAAATTGTTTTATTACTGTTATTAAGGTTTCATTATAGGGTTTTCTCTTATTTTAACTCCAGTAATTAGCAAAATGCACTGCATAATTTAAGCTTAATTTACGATTACTTAGCGATTACTATTCATTTTTTCGGATTACTGAACAAGTTTTTCTTACTTGTAATGTTAAAGTACGTTGATGTTTACGCAATTAACTCGTTTTAGTACTAGTTTTTATAAGAGCCATTTAAATTAATTTCCCATTCTTTTATATCTTAACATATTTAGTGGAATTTCAATTTTTAGGTTTTTTTGCCTAACACTTTGTGTTATCTTATTTATCTGGGGTTTCTTGCTATTTATTTTCAACGTTCTTGCGCCTGCAATTTATTTTATTTCTTCAGCAATATTTCTTGATTTTTTTTTTAATTTTTTGGCATTTTTCCAGACTACTTACTTCATTCAATTGATTATATTAATCCCTGTGGTAAAACAGAATTTCTTCAATGTTTTATTTTTTTTTCAGTTTTATGGCGCATTTATTTTTTGGGTAATTCGCAAATATATAGTCATATTTTTTTAATTAACCACTATTTGTCAGTATTAATAACTGCAATTTCATCTACAGTTTTTATCCACCTACGTTCAACTTGCAACATTTTTCACATATTTGACAAGACATATAGGGAGGTCTAATGCGCAACTTCTAAAACTTAAACTGATGTTTACTAAATGAGAAATTCGACATCCTCTTCTGCGTTCTTTTATCGCTGCAGTGTGTACCGACGCGATATTTATGTACGATAACGCCAGTTTCATAGAGCTCTGGTGATGCGGAGTTACCCGGAGATTGAAACCATTTCACACTTGCCATGACCTGCTAGATCACCGAATCTGTATCCCATACAACATGTGTGGGACATATTGGTACGACGGATATCAGGTCACAGTGTGTCGCCAGGCACCCTCCCCGAGTTCCGACATGCATTACTATGGGAATAGGCGATTTAGTCTTTCGCGATGGGGCTGTCGTAATATATGTGTTTTTCTATGGCTCTGCTTTATTGTTCGCTTTATGATCTAGCAATGCCACATTAATCTCTTGGATCATTTTCGCGATTATCCATTGAATAGATTTCGTGTTTTATCTTTGTTGCTTATTTTTTGAGCAAGGGTGTATAAAGTGCCACGTGCATAGTAAGACATTTACACGTCCAAATTTTGTGATGCATTATGATGTAAGGAATGCATGAGAAGAGCACTGCTGTGTTCCCTAGAATAACTGCGATTCAGATAAGGCATAATACTCGCTTATTGATTCAAAATAATAGGTAAGGCATACCTAGCGAAATTCTGAATGAGTCCAAAAGGTCTATAAAATTCGTTCTCGTCGACTGTAGTCTCAAATGCAAATTGCAGTTCTGTTGTCCTAGTTTTAAAATGATGTTTTCCCCACTGGTAAATAATCTCATATAAAATACAAGAATATAAATATTCCTAACGGCTGTGCAAAAATCTGAGAACAGCTAAATAATTTAAATAAGTGAATTGCCTTTGTTCATGAAACAACTTGAGTAATAGTGAATAATTTAAACTGATTTATCTCGCATAACTGAGTAAAATATTCAGAAAGCGACTAAAACTCTTATTCTATACTTGTGCCCAGTAAATTATGAAAACAGAAATACAACAAGAATAATTGGTGAGCTGAATCAAATCCAATAAAGTAGCTCATTATATGTATATTACTAAAGCATTTGTAGCCACATCTATAAATGCACTGCAAATTCCAGCAGGTATATTAACGCTAGTTTTCAAGACAAGTGTAATTCCATTATTTAGTATTCAGCCAATTCAAGGAAAAGCAATTACGTGAAAAAAAATATGCTACATAATTCAGGAATCAATGTCTTCGTTGGCATGCTTATCGGATTAAAGTAGAGCAAGAAAATAAATTAAGTTTTTATACATTTAATACCAGAGGATAAATGAAAAAACGGCAATGCAGACTGAATTATCCAACCACTGTCTTTCTTGTAGAAGACTCTAAAATAACTATAAATATTTCTATAAATATTTACTTTAGCAGTCAAAAAATCCTAAAGCTTTGAATGTAATGAAAAGTCTAACTCTTATAATCATAATAATGAAAGAATTCATTCAAAATTAATTGAATTAGCAAAAAAAAAGAAAGGAGATCTTACTCATTCGTATGCAAATTTAAGAAAACTTCCTCATTATGTCGAGTTTCTAGAAAATGATGAACAGATTTTAACGAAGTTTCGTATGAATATACACTTATAGCATGGAAAGAGTTCTAATTCAAAAGTCATTTTATATACTCATGATTATTAGTAAAGCTCATGTCTAAAATCCACATTGTGATATCGAACTGAAAATGAGTCTAATATGGGTTATGCTTGTAGAGACTTTACTTTATTTCGAAGCAGGAGACATGAAAACTGAGCAAAGCCCTCACCAGGATTCGAATCTCGGACCTTTCGAATACACGCCGAATCTGCTAGTCATTACACCACGAAGTCATGCTAAGAAGGCGGAAGAAATACCTTATATACTCCCCCTTTTAAAGGGCGACTGGGGATTAGGGGACCGAAACGCCAGATCCTGGGGGTGGAGAATCATCATCCACCAGCCTTTTTAAAGTTCCGCCGCCACTTCTGAGATATTAGGTTATTTCGAAGCAGGTGACATGAAAAATGAGCAGTGCCCTTGCCGGGACTTGAAACTCGGACCTCTCGAATACGCGCCGAGTGTTTTGGCCATTACACCACGAAGACATGCTAAGGGAGAAATACCTTGTATGGTCTCCTCTCACAGCGAGATAGGTCGCGCAGCGTAACGGCATACTAGACAGGAGGCAGCTGAGGAGACCCTGAGACAACCGGAACCACTACTGCAGCCATGGGTGCAAGAATAACGTCCTACCTCCATGACTGCAGTAGTGGTACTTTACAACTGCTGTAAAGTTATCGAAGGCGGATAGCGACATTCCATGTCCCTCCAAAGAACGTCTTAGATATGCTTTGTAGTATTAAGATCAGGAGATCTGATCGGTTAAACGGACGGATAACCATGGGACGGATAAGTATGCAAAGCTAAAACTATACATTTAATGCACCTTTGGCATGTATTTAAATAATACTTTTGTTGTAAGAGTGTTCTGTTTTGAACTATTCCAGCTGGTCGATGGTTACCTTTCCAGGTGTTGTGTAGATTTTTTAAGTATTATTTTACAGTGCTTATTAATTTTATTAATTCACAGTGAATAGTAAAATTTTAATGTTCATGTTAGAGATGTAATTCTTAAATTATACTGTTGCTAAATTATTTCTTTTGATTTGGGTAAAATTTCTTGAAGTTAGCAGAAAAAGCTTACAGCGATAGTGTTGTGTAGATTTTTTAAGTTTTAAAATTTCTTGAAGTTAGCAGAAAAAGCTTACAGCGATAGCCTGTTTTTGTGTTCTCACGGGAGGAGAATTTTGGGGTCAAGGGTCAGCGACCAGCTGCATTTTTTCGTCCCCTTTTCTTGCGGGGACGAACATATGGTTTTCTCGTTCAAAGGCGATCAGCTTAGCGGCGCCGATTCTTGATAGAATTATGAAGGGGCAAAAATTTGGGATCTGTCTGAAGAGTCGCATCGTTAACAGATTTACTACTTTGTTTTTGAGTTCGAAAAATAAGGGGCTTGTCATTGTGAAAGGATAGGACTGATCTTCTTAGAATTTTGTTGGGTATTTATTGGTCTGTTCCTAGTGGTTAGGAGGGTTACTGTTTTGTGTAGCATTGGTGAGTTTTAATTTTATGGATTTTTTTTAACCAATAGTAATTATAAAGGCGGTGCACTTTTTGAGAGTCACGAGGTTTTAAATTTGGTCGCTCCCATGGCGAGGGAGACTTTTTCAAGATTTTGTCAGATTTTAAGAGTCCTTTTTGAGGGGAGAGAGAGGGCCCGGCGGCCTCTTCTCGGGGTTGTCCGTGCGAGAATTGGCCCGAGAACGATGCGGGCTCCCATCGTATCGTCGTCGGCGAATCCTTTCTGAAGGTCTGCGGCTATGTCCTATTCTCACTGATGTTTTTTCCTTGAGGAAAAATAATGTGTTTTAAATGCAGATTACTGTGACTTGCACTTATCTTCAGCGAGAACATCATTCAGAAGTCGGTGGGCTTTTACATACAGATTACTGCGGCTTCCATTTTTCTTTGTTGAGATCATCATCGAAATGTTGGTGGACACTCATGTTAAGTTGGACCTCATTGCATGCAGAAGAACTGTATCCATGAGGAAGATTTTCCCAACGGCTGAGTTCGCAAATTGGTACAGCATTGATGAAGAGAAATTTTTGAACTTCTTTTACGTGCGTTGCGTAGACAATTAGGGAGACGAAATCTGGACAGGAATTTTTCTCCACCGTGAGTTGATTATTTTTTTGATTTTGTATTTAATTCTATATGTGTCCTCAAACTTATTGCCCTTAACTGATTTAGGATTTTGTGAAATCGATTATTAGGAAAAATCTTCATCTTTCACTTTACGAAAATTGATTTAAAATATTTGTATATGTAGAGTGAGTTTAAATGCTTGAGTAACCTTCTAAGATTATTAGAAATTGTAAATTGTTTCATTAAGATTTTGATAAGATTTGGAAATATTTAAAGAAATAAAAAATGTTACAGACTACTTAAGTATGGTTCAGCGATAATTACGAAATTATTGTAAGATACATAACTAATAATTTTGAATACAATATTGATCATGGTTTAGATTGTCGCATGAAGAATTGTGAGTAATTTTTAGTAAATGTTTGTAGGGATAGTCTGGCCAGCTATTCTGAATGGATAATCTTTTGGAATATTAAATAAATGTTTTTATTTGTTTTACTATTGTATGTTTTTTTTGTGTTTTTTATCTTGTGGTTTACTGTAGGTCACCCATGTGATCCTTTCGGAAAACATGGTTAAACTTCCATTCGAACCTGGGTAGTTTATTGCGGGCGTAGGAGAATTTAATGAGGGTTAAAACTATACGATCAGATTTATTAATTTAACTGAACTGGTGTTTTGACTTCTTAGTGTGTGAGATTTGTTTCTCCCTGGTTTTTTGAACTGTTCTGTGTTTTGCTTAAATGAAAAGTGTTTGGGTTATCTCTAGAATTGTACTGAGATTTAAATGTTTTCAGGCAGCAGATCTGATTTAGTTGGTTTTAGTGAGAGATAGTATGTTAATGATTTAGTGTCGGTAATGCATTTTACATGAATGTTAATAATTTGAGTTTAACAAAACACCAAGGAGGATTTTTTCATTTCATTGAACTTAAGAGTGGAGAGTTGATATGATAAAACTGAATTTACTGTGTTGAGGATTTATGAAAATTTAATATAGCTTAAAGTATTAATTAATTTGTTTTCAAACACCCGACTCTATGATTTATATGAGCTCACTATATTTTTATGAGTATTTTAGTAGTTTTTTTTTTTTTTTTTAGTTTGTCACGGCACAAAGAGAGGTTGAGTATGCAGTTAAAATTAAAAATTAAGAGAAAGCCCGCAATTTTTTTTTCTTTTCACAACAATTAAGTATTATTTTACAGTGCTTATTAATTTTATTAATTCACAGTGAATAGTAAAATTTATAAGCACTGTAAAATAATACTTAAAAAATCTACACAACACAGGTAACCATCGACCAGCTGATCCCTATGTAGACGAAAGTTGTTGCCCATCAACAGGAATCCAGGATCATCTGCGCCCTT
The DNA here is from genome assembly GCA_000611955.2 of Stegodyphus mimosarum. Classification (NCBI taxonomy): domain Eukaryota; kingdom Metazoa; phylum Arthropoda; class Arachnida; order Araneae; family Eresidae; genus Stegodyphus; species Stegodyphus mimosarum. The sequence continues at coordinate 90,018 of KK117676.1, forward strand.
GAAAATTCGAACATAGGGATCTACGATCTCCTCTCTATACCTCATAGAAATCAGGGAGGCTTTGTCAAACATATGCAGGGGTCTGCGGCAGTCCAACATAATGCCTGACCAAACCATTACACCTTTACCACAGTACAAATCCTTTTCCCTCATGATGGAGGAATAGTATCGCGTTCCAGGCTTCCTCCAAATAATGGAGCTTTAAGATACTGCAAGAAATAACCTTTAGAAAATGTCATATGTGCTTGTGTGTCCTAATGGTCCTTCATGCGAATGCTAATCAGCACTTGAAGGACTCTTCTCAATTATCCGACACAAGAAAGAATCTTTTTCAAAATAGCACCTGAACCTGCCTTCAAAGACCATTGTGTGAATGAGATAGAATAAATGAAATGAAGATGCATGAGATTTGTGTAATGGATATAGATAATTGAAACTTCATATTACTTATAACGAATACTCGATAATTATCAGTATGTGAATGTTACATATGTTGCAAATATATAAATATTTTTTGCGTAATCCCTTTTGATTATTTTGTATTATAAAGCATTGTGTTTCAGTATGATTCATTTTAACGAGAAGTAAGCTGAGATCCCTGTTGACAAGGTCAATATATCTCTTAGTTAGATGGCAGGAAGAAGAATTATTTAGCTAACTTGGCTATAAAAACTACTGAGCACAAAGTAGCGCAATTAGTCCTATCGAGATTTGATGAAAAAGGAGTAGACTTAATGAATAAATTCAACAGTTTACACTAACTTCTGTGCCGATGGGCCTTGTACGTATCCTGGAGAAAGCAAAGATGTTTGTAAGTGTGTAGTATCTGTACAGCAAAGGACATTTAAAATACATGCCGAGCCGAAAGTCCTCTTTAGTCATTGATTGTAAGAAAGAGAAGTGGGAGACTCTCGGACGCATCCCCGAATCTCTAACGGTGTATTCTCCATTAAAACAGTGGCTCTAATAGTTAGAAATAGATATTTAATTCACCAGTGTCAGCCTTGTTTTAACTTGTACCTGTTGAAAGCATCAAAGTTTTAATACATAGTCAAAGTATTAATCAAGGTGTTCGAATAAAACTAAACAGGGGCCGTTCAACTTCTGTCAAATCTATCACACCGTTTCCTGTGGATCCAGTTCAATCTCCTTTAGCAGCATTACCGGATTAAGAACGGTTTGTAATTTTTGGACTTATTCTAGAGACTCATATACAACTTGTCACACTTTTTTTAAGTCAACAGTCTATCTTCATTTCTCAGTAAAAGTCATATATACTTCATCTTCAGTTTACCGCAACCTAGAAATAGGATCTTTCAATTTTAATAAACTAATAGAAATTAAAATGTTTTTAAGCAAATTCATTTACATTATTTTAACTACGCATTAATGAATAATTGTATTTAATACAGCTGTGACTCTAGGAGAAGAGTGTACGCTATATCAGCTGCATCGTTGCCTGGAGTCACTGCAGTCTCTATCACAAGGAGGCGATCTAGCATTAACCACTACGTTGCATGAACTACAGGCTGTCTGCAGGTAAGGTACTATTAACAAATATAGCATGCTTTCAAGTTTATTTTAGGACAAAAAATATTAATTTCTCTAGTAGCATAATAATATCACATACCATAATTTCAAGCTTCAGTCTATTTGTATTTAATTCAAGCAATCAACTAGACAATCCAGTTATTGTCCTGGACACATCTTAGTTGCTTCTAAGCTACATAAAGTGCAAAACTGTTACTGGCACGGAAAGTCTCCCAAACTTCAGAATTTCAAAAAAAATGAAAAAAAATGCTATATATGAATTTTGTCACTTATAAATACATAATAATGAAAAACTTGATTGCTGATATTCTAAAGACAAGCAATTACATGACTTCAAAAAACAGAGATTTGGCCATACAGCTCTTGCTATGTAACTACTTTCCAAATTTTTAAAAGACAGTTTTCCAAAATTTATAAAGTGGCTAAGCTGATCTATTCGTTCAAACAAACTGCACGATAATAAATGTAGAGATAAAAAGACAAAAAACATACATATTTTTGCTGTTAATACACAGTGTAAAATTTCTAGTACATTAAAAAAGCTCACATTGGATTTCGGACATATAAGTTTCAAATATTAGTAACTATTTATTAGCGAAATGATTTTATGTTTTTTTTTTCAGGTATACATTAATCACTTTCTTTAAAATCTGCTTATTCTGGAAAAAATATTCAAAGCTAAAACTATACATTTAATGCACCTTTGGCATGTATTTAAATAATACTTTTGTTGTAAGCGTTCTATTTTGTACTATTCCTCCGTAAGATTTTCTTTTAATGCAGCTTTTGAAGAAATTTCGAGTTTCCTTATTCGTTCTCCAACTCACTCCACACATGTTCGATAGAATTTAACTCCTAACTCCTGAGAATATGGAAGAGTTTGATAGTCGGAGATGGAGGAGTTTATGGTGCAAAGTTTTAGTTTAAACTAACAAAGTTTTATGTTAATTTCTCTTTCCTATGAGCTCTTATTTCAACTTCCCGTTAGAATGAGCACGCGATTCAGCTTTATGCTAATTTGAGGTGGAGCCAAGTTTTGTATTTAAAAGGTTAGCAAGGAACTTCTCGGTGTGAGAGAGCTTTTAGTCTCAGATCACTGCGGCTCTGTTCGACGTCCACCTGACTAGCTAATATTTAAATTCTAAGCCTTAGCGCTGTTACTCTAATACTTATTGAAGTAATCTAAGTGCGTTAGTATTAGTTAAATCTTGCTACGCACCATTTAGCCTAGAGGCCAACCTCGCGTTTATAGCTCTGTGAGTAACGACTACTTAATTTCTACTCAACGCTATTTTAAATTATTTGATTGTTAAGTTTAGACCCAAGTGCGGTCATTATTTTCTATTATCCCTCCCAAGTTGGAAAGTGGCTGTAAATAGTGGTTTAATAAAAATGGATTTTAAATCCTTCTTACGTGCAGTTATTCTACCACTTAACCACAGTTATTCTACCACAGAATATAGCTGCATTCGGCTCCCTGTTCAAGATCAGGACATTAACACGGTTAAGACCATGTTCGCCAAAAGTATGCACAGAACACTTAGTCCTGACAATGGAAGCGTTTGATTTCAGGGAAACACTGACCAATTCTTTTCTCTAAATATCAATACTAGTGCAGTAAGACAATTACTCTAGTAGTAACATTTCGCATCCTTCCAATTCAGTGTTTCAACTTGTAAGATCTCTCTGGCCCAACTTGTCAGTCACTGGGATAGTGAGTCACAAAAACGTGCGAAGGGGTTGAAACCCTTTTATTGTACTTTTAAAATTACAACTGCGTCTACTCGACGCTCACAAACTGCGCCAACTCGGCGGTTGAACTAAAAGCAAGGTAAAACTGAAAATAAGAAACTAGATGAACAAATGTCAAACACTACCGACGAGGCTCTGAGATCTTAACTAACCGCGTTTTTAATTATCGCTGATATTCAGCAAGATTACTGATTTAACAGTTGAAGGTCTAGCACTTCTGCAAAGCTAGGCACAAAGG
>KK117676.1:94471-108571 GCA_000611955.2 Stegodyphus mimosarum
CACTAAATTCTACTTTTACATAGCTTTAAAGTATTTACATATCTTTACAAAATTCTAATACATACGATTCTTACAATATACAATAATATGAACAAGAAAAAGATATTTTACTTCACGCTTCTTCGCCAAGCTGGCGGCCCTGAAACTAAATTTTCTATTAATACATAAAATACGAAAATATTTTATATCTGGCCAAATTTTGGCTTTAACATAACAAAACCAATCTTTCGACCAACATAAACTGCTTGTTCTTAGGCATTAAACTTAAAATAAAATCTTGCTTTGCTTTCGCTAAATACAGTAAACAAAACTGAGTCTCAACCGAGACAAATTGACTTCCTTCAACACCTAGAAACTTCGTATTTACGCATAACAGTTCAGAACAAAAGAAAAATTTATAGAAGGTTTAACTTATCTTTGACTTTCCGATGCTTGGAACTCAGTCATCCTCTTTTCACAGAACTCTGTCCGTGTCAGAGAATTCATAGCAGTCAGCCTGCGCCTTTGACTTCTTTGGCTCTCCTCCATAGGCTTTCTTTTCTGGCCTCTACGTGCTGGTCTTTTAGGGTGTTGGTATTCCGGTTCCTGCCTTTTCCTCTTAGCACCTAGATGGTTGTTTCTGGGGGCCTCCGGTTTGCGTTCTTGCTTGAATTTTTTCTGCTGGTTAAAATCTTTTCGCTCTCGTTGTCTCTTTTTTCGCAGGATCGGCGGCCTTGTTTCTCTTTGGATATCCGGAACTGGACGCGGCTGCGTTGACTCTGCTTTTCTGTTGTGGGATCTTGTTACTGGTTTTTTTCTCTTGCTACCTTGCAAGGATTTTTTCCGGGACGTAGTTGTTCGCTTAACCTTTTTCTCTGCTGGAGTCTGGAGGTTTTGAGTCCTTCTTTTCGGGATCCTTGCATAACATGTAGAAGGGCTTTGTTCTTCGGTGATTCTCTGCTTCTTGGGTTCTTCGGCGGTTCTCTGCTTCTTGGGTTCTTCGGCGGTTCTCTGCTTCTTGGGTTCTTCGGCGGTTCTCTGCTTCTTGGGTTCTTCGGCGGTTCTCTGCTTCTTGGGTGGCGGAGCCGACGGCCTTGCTTCTGGACCTTCCAATTGTTGGGAACTTGAATCCTGCAAGAAACTTTTGAGCACTTCAAAATCATTTTTCTCGTAAAACTTCTTCACCTGGTCGGGACTTGCTTTACAGGTTTCTCCTCTCTCGTTCTTAAGGTATAATATGGCTTCCTTGATTTCATGAATAATATAGGAACCTTCAAATCTCGGAGCCAATTTTGCGGAAAAGTACTCTGGTGCATTTGATAAATAAAATTTTCTTTTTAAAACTTTGTCCCAGACTTTAAAATCTGCTTCACAGCGTTTTCGATTATAATAAATTTGCTGTCTGTTTCTTGCCATATCTGAATTTTTAACCGCCTCATGAATCAATTTCTGCACATCTTTTTGCCTAAATTCTTGTTCCCTTTGTTGAACAAAGAATAATCTATCTAGAGGTGTTATTAACTTACGCCCTAAAAATAATTCCGCTGGCGTTTTTCCAGTGGAGTCATGAATTGCTGTTCTTAAAGCATAAGCTAACTCATCTATGTAGCCATCCCAGCGCTTGTGATGTGTGCTAACATAACTTCGAATTATTTTTACAATATTTTTATTAACTCTTTCCGCGATGTTTGCCTGTGGTCTGTACGGAACCATCTTGATATGGCGTATGCCAAGTCCAGAGCAAATGTTCTCGAAAATTTGGCTAACGAATTGTTTGCCGTTATCGCTAATGACTTTTATCGGTGCACCGTATTTGAAAATGTACCTGTGTAAGAATGCATCTGCAACTGTTTTGGCTGATGCACGTTTAAGTGCAACAATTTCTGTCCACTTTGAAAAATGATCTACAATTACTAAAAGATAACGATTTTTATTTAACTCACTCTGGGGGAAAGGGCCAAGAAGATCTATGCCTAATATTTCATTCGGAAATGTAGCGCGAATGCTATTTAAGTACCCGGCCGGGCTATAATTAATATCATTAATTAACTGACATTGCTTGCAGGACCTGACATACGCAGTTACTATTTTGTATAATTGCGGGAAATATACCGCCTCGCGTACCCTTTTTATTGTTTTTCTGATCCCCAAATGACCCGATGTTGGCACGTCGTGTAATTCCTTCAAAATGCTCAATCGAAGCGAGGCTGGGATGACTGGCCTATACTCGAAGTTTTCGTTTGTTGATTTAGTATAAAACAATAAATTATCTATTATCTCATAGTTCTGTGCTCTACTTCTTATTGCGGCCACATCTGGGTTTTCGAAATTATCAGGGTCTTTTAAATAAGCGTAAATATTTCCGAATTCAGGATCAGCTTTCAATTCAGCAATAATTGTCTCTCTAGAATCTATGATTTTAGAAGTTAACACAGTGCATTTGAGTTCATTTCCTTCATCGTCCAGTTTTATTCGGGATAGTGCGTCCGCGACATTATTTTCCTTTCCCGGTTTATACTTAATTATTAGGTTATATTCTTGAAGTTTTAGAGCCCATCTTATTAACCTGGGCGTTAGATTTTTTCCCGAGTAAAGTCTACCAACGGCCGCATGATCCGAAAAGACCGTTACTGGGGCTTTGCCAAAATGAACTCTAAACTTCTGTACAGCCATTAATACTGCTAATGTTTCTCGCTCCGTCGCTGTATAATTCCTTTGGGTAGCGTTTAATGTTTTACTAAAAAATGCTAAAGGATGCCCTTTCTGCATGAGCACTGCACCTATGGCATAGTCCGAAGCGTCGGCTGCAATTTCTAAATTTTCGTCACCTTCCGGGAATTTCAAGACAGGGGCATTGATGAGCGCTTCTTTTAACTTCTCAAAAGCTGTATTTGCCTCTGCTGTCCATGTAAACTTACTTTTCTTTCTTTTAAGTACTAACAACGGCTCTACAATATTAGCAAAATCCTTTATGAATGATCGATAATAAGAGCATAACCCGAGGAAAGAAGACAGTTTCTTTGCGGTTTTAGGAGGGGGGAAACTTTTGATAGCCTTTATCTTTGAATCTTGAGTTTCTATGCCCTTTTGCGAAATTTTATATCCTAAGTATTTAAGTTCTTTTGTCGCGAACTTGCATTTTGATGCGTTAATTGTTAAACCGGCCTCTTTTAATAACGAAAAAACTTCCTGCAAGTCCTTAATATGCTGCTCCAACGAACTACTTGTTATAATTATATCATCTAAATAAATTAAAGTCGATTTTCCTAGGACAGGTTTTAGAACAATGTCCATAGCTCTCTGAAATGTCGACGGGGCCCCACACAGCCCAAATGGCATGCGTAAAAATGCATAAGTTCCTGATTTTGTGATAAACGCGGTTTTATGTATATCTTCTGGTTTCATAGCTATCTGATAGTAGCCCGATGTTAAATCCAAAGTAGTCATATATCTCGTAGATTTAATCTTTCTAATTATTTCCTCAATCACCGGCAGAGGGTAAACCGGGAACTTTGTAATGCTATTTAATTTTCTATAATCAATAGCAAATCTCCAAGCTTTTTTATCAGAAGGCGGGAAATCATTCTTTTTCCTACATAGCACCACTGGACTCGCGTAATCACTGTTTATTGGCGAAATAATCTGATTTTGCAGCATTTCATTTATATGTTCTTCAATAATGAGCTCTTTCTGTTTATCATACCTGTAGGGTTTGGCCTTACAGGGTTTATTGCCTGTTAGTTGTATGTCATGGGTTACAATATGACAATTACCCGGACGTTCTGAAAACAAATTTGAAAAAGTACTCACCACCTGCTGAATAGCTTGGCTTTCTTCAAGGGTCAAATGACTTAAATCCAATTCAGGTTCCTTTACCGGCTCCACCACCCGTCGTTGCATCTCCAGCGTAATTGCATTTTCCTGAAAATCCAATCTGGCTTTTGCGGACTTCAAGAAATCCATTCCCAAAATCACTGGGTTCTGTAAATTTTTCACCACGAAAAATAATATTCTAAGGTTTTCTTCTTTTATCTGCAGTTTTAATGATAATTTTCCGACACACTGACATGTTTTTCCTTGGGCGGCTATAATTTCTGTGTTTCTATTTTTAAATAAACGTAGTCTATGAAAGTTGTCATTGTAGAATTTGTAGCTGAGGAAGTTTCCTTGAGCTCCTGTATCCACGAGCGCTTCTACCGGGACTTCGCCGACCAGGACTTGGATGACTGGTAACTGGGAATTTTTTATCACAACCGTGTTTAGGTATCTTCTTGAGGGATTTTGCGAAATTTCAGGGGTCTGGACCCTCGCTTTTACAGGCCCCTCTAATCGTTTAAAGCTTTCTTCTGACCTTCAGTCTTCTGGGTACGCGGACGGTTTTTTTCGAATTTCTTCTTCGCGCTTTGACCTTCGTTCTTCGGTGACTTAGCTTGATAGCTCTTTCCTCCATAAGAGTATTTCGTCCTATCGGCCGCCAAGTTTGAGAACTGTCTTCTGGAACCTTGAGGATATGCTGCCATTCTAGATTTTTCCGCTATTCGTCGGTTTTGGAACTTGACCGCCAACTCGAAGAGTTCCTGCAAGGAGCTTGGATTTCGGATTTCCATAAAGTCTTGGACAGCAGGTAGTAATCTGGGTAAGATTATTTCAATTACCTCATTATCGGCTTTCTTTCCATACAGCATATTTACCAGCTTGATTTTTCGTAAAATGAACTCTGTTAACTCTTCGATGTTTCGCTGATAAAAACTGTAAAGTTCAGCTTCCAACTTTGCTCGGTCTTTCACTATGGGAAAGGCTTTTAACAACGATTCTTTAAAATTTTCAAATGTGTATTCTTGACCTCCAAATTCTCCTAATAAAAATTTTCCAATATTTTTCCACCATAGTGCGGCCTGTCCTTTTAATGCAGACGTGGCGATGGCAACTTTTTGCCTTTCGGGCACAGGATACAGCTGGAAATGGCTTTCCAGGCCTTCTAGAAATATTGCTACAGAATTTTTTCCGTCAAAATTGACGGTTGGCTTGATAGCTGCCCTCATAGTTTGGATTAAATATCCGAACCCTTCCAACTGGTTAGCCATAACTTGCTCTTGAAATTCTACAGGAGTTTCCACCAAATTATCGGCCATTCGAGTTCGTGAGATTGTCGGGCGCCAATTGTAAGATCTCTCTGGCCCAACTTGTCAGTCACTGGGATAGTGAGTCACAAAAACGTGCGAAGGGGTTGAAACCCTTTTATTGTACTTTTAAAATTACAACTGCGTCTCCTCGACGCTCACAAACTGCGCCAACTCGGCGGTTGAACTAAAAGCAAGGTAAAACTGAAAATAAGAAACTAGATGAACAAATGTCAAACACTACCGACGAGGCTCTGAGATCTTAACTAACCGCGTTTTTAATTATCGCTGATATTCAGCAAGATTACTGATTTAACAGTTGAAGGTCTAGCACTTCTGCAAAGCTAGGCACAAAGGCCGACACGCGCTGATCTAAATTCTACCGAGCAATCTCTCCAGCGTAGCTTCAAAAGCAAGACTTTTTCACGCTCGTTTCGTCTACTATTTAACTCAACTAGCTTCCGCTAAATTTGAATAAACTGCGCGTGCTACTGTAATTTACATACTCTGGCACGGGCATTTCTAGGGGGAAAATGAAGGCTAAAAAGGAAAGGAATATGAACTTAAAATAAATGTTAGTTAAAATAAATATAAACCCTACAAACTATCAAGTTGTCAATCTTGAACCCATCAAGGCGACTAAAAGTTTCATAAGTAGTATTGTTCCGCCTCTTGAACGAGTAACTCTAGCTTTAGCAGTAAGCAGTGAGAGTTTAATAGAGTTTTCCTCTTCTAATCTCAAAAATACTAGAGCAGCACAAACGTCTTTGCTAACCTCACAGAAAATGTGAATTATGCAATGATTCAAGTTTCCTGCTGTAATATAATTCCATTTGGAAATATGAATTGCTTTCAGAATTTTTAGTTTTCTAAACCCCTGCAAAAACTCTTTTCTCAGATTATCAGTGATTTCTGTGTCACATTTCTCTTCCGTATTCCAAACCTTTGGTAGCGTTTTCCTGGGGAAAAGCAAAACTTGAGCTGCAAGGCAAACAGGATCAAAATCTTTATGATTTGCTGATAGCATAACTCGTTTAGTTACCCTTTCAAGATTCATTTTTTTTTCATCCTACTCATATTAACCATTGGAGATTTCAATTCCTGATTCCGCATCAAGCTCAAAACAAGTGTTTCCCAATCATGTTCGGTGTGTTTCATCCTATATATTTCCCTCCTCTGAGATCAAAACTTCCTTTTGACATTACCAGGCTATATTTGGAAATAAAATATTTTAAAATCGTGTAACTGTCAACATTAGCTAAATCAACGTCAGTATAGAAAATTTGTTCTGGGAGTTTCTTAAAGTCAAAATCTTGATTAGTTTCAATATGATACACTGGTCTGCAAAAATTAAGGATGAGCCAGAGAAATTAGCGTAAAAGGGGTACAAGCTAATAGAACGGGCTGAAAGACCAATCAGGAGATAGACTTGGAACTGGTATGCGCATATATGACACATGACTTAAGGGAAGGACTGTCTAAAAGATGTAAACACATTGGCACTGTACGTTCAGCAATTCGGTGAAAGCAATTTTACGGTGGACAGTGATTTCAACGATATCGAGTCACTACAACCGTGTGATGTGGCCAACAGGCAACCCAGGAGACATCTTCTGTATGACTTTATCATATGACATCCGAGGTGGCATCAATGGGAAGCTGTAAGTAGACCGAGGTCTGCAGAGGAGTTCGACATCGCTCACAGCATCGTTTCACGAGCCTGAAAAACATTTCAAGCTGCAGAAGCAGCTGTTCGAGCGTTCAGCAATGAACATTCACGAGCAATAACGACTGTGGGCGACCGATATGCTCTCCTACTAGCGAGAAGAAACAGGCAGCGGAAAGCGGAAAATATCGCAAGGCACATACAACATGCTACTGAACATACAATATTCCGTTTTGCCGAGGCCAGGAGGCTGCACAAGCAGGGTCTATATGCATGACGACCAGTAAAACGTGTGCCGTTAACGGAGTTCAATGGAGAATCCGGTTTCTGTGTTGCCAGGAATACAATAACAGGACATAAAAGGAGTAAGGTCGAGTGCTATTTACGGATGAGATCCGATTTAGTCTCATGATTGATTCTACACCTAAACACATCTGGCGAGAAAAGGAACACGCAATCACCCCTCCAGCATCTTCGAAAGAGCTCGTTTTGGAGGTGCCCGAATTCTCGCTTGTGGTAGTATCATGCTTGGTAGCCCTACTAATACTACCCCAAATGAGAATTCGGGCACCTCCAAATGGTATCCTCTTCACCTATCATGCTTGGTAGCCCTACTAATACTACCCCAAATGAGAATTCGGGCACCTCCAAATGGTATCCTCTTCACCTATCATGCTTGGTAGCCCTTGACTTTCACATCTCCCAAGGAGGTTCAGTCACTGGTGTCTGCTACTGTACCGACGTTCATTTACCTCACGTGCGTTTCGCTAGAGAAACTGTGGATCCGGACTTTCACTTTGTGGATAACAGCCTTACAACTCACTATATAATAGCTGTCACAGAACTGTTAGAGAATGAACGTATTAAAATTAAACGCAATGATTGACCTGCAAAGTTCTCGGACTTAAATCCCGTAGAACAAGTATGGGACCTTTTAGGAAGACGTCTGGCAGCAAGTGACCAGATGCCCACAATGCTTCCTCAGCTGAAATAGGCGCTGCAAGAGGAATGAGGAGCGATGCTTCAACAGCTCGACAACCTTGTCCTTAACATGGGCAGACGTTGTAATTCGCAGTGAGTGGTGATATATCCCCTTCTAGAGACCAGATTTTTTTTGCAAGGCTCCTGTCACATGAATGTTTCTGCCTCCTCTCCAGTTGTGCTCGGAGCTTCTTTTTGACAAAGTGCCTTTTCATTATTTTCATTCCTTGTTTGGATGGTTTTGCTTACTTGTCCAATATTTTCATATCTTGGGGATCTTGTGATATGATTTTTCTCGATATGGAACACTTCTTCACAGCGTTACATTCGAACCATGTCTTCCAAATTTTTCTAGAGAAAATACAAAAAGTCTCTGACGTCTTTGCAAACACTTATTTGCAAAAAGACTTTACTATTATCTGCTGTGACGCCAACTTCTATCTGGAATCAATTCAGTAATATTTGGTCCTGACTGCAGACACTGGTTCAAAGAAGAGTAGTTCTGTAATTTTGCATGGTTGCAAATATTCAACGCATCAAATACAGTTCAATAACGCATCAAATACTGGTCAAATGGGTGCTAGTTTCTTTTACGATAGGTCAGTGAGGTAAGTAACTCCCATAGTAAATGACTTCATTTCAAGGAACTTCGTTAAATAATTCCTTAATCAAGCCATCCAGAAAGATATTCGATATTTATCATAAAAATGAGGACAAGAGTTTTGCAGTTGTCACTTCTTGTCTTTCCATTCCATACTACCATCTTTCATTTTATTGAATTTATTTCGGCCGGGGTGTAACTATATAAGACCGGAGAAAGCATCAGTTTCAGAGTTGTTGTTTAGTTCATCGTGGTTTCAGATTACTGAGATAGTCCCGTGTTAACTTTGTTCGTTTAGATACGCTTTGCAATGCGTTGTATTTAACGCTCCCAGCAGTTTTGAAGTGTAACTACTGATTGTGCTCAGTGGTGAACAGCTATAGGAATATTTTTGTGAAAAGTTAAATTTCATGAAGTGACACATCGATTCTGTGTGCAGTCAGTCTATTATGAGCCTATACGCACCCAAAAAATTTAAAATCTTTCTTTGGATATTAGAACCTCAAAAATATAACCTCTTCATCTTAAGCGAGGGCAATTTTTATTTCATACATTTAAAATATACTTCTGAAGTTGCCATTTCAGCGAAGCACTAGAATACTTAAATTCCCTTCTTTTCCAGTAAAAATTTATTAGTGAATACAAAAATTAAATACAGAGGTAAAAAAATCTTTCTTATTTCTTCGTATGCTTACAAATCATTTCGCAAAATTTCACTTAAAATTTTTATAATCAGAAAACGCATGTCTGCCATATTATCATCATGTAATTATTTGTAGGTATTTTACTTTTTAACAACCATATTTTGTAAGACGACATTTTAAAACTGCAAAATTTTCGCTCCTCTTTCTTTTTTACCACAATGGTTTTAGAACTCCGGTGTTTTCTCCTTCCTTTCTTTTAGCATTTTAACATGATGTCTTCAATGATGGCGATGTTTTGTACGACGACGTTTCCTCCTTGTGTTTATTGCGGCAATTATATCAGAAGGTTACAAATTATTGCAGGTCTTTAAATAAAATAGTAAATACTCCAATTTGTGTTAAAGCTCTTATTCTAAGGGCTCAGTAAATTTCAAGACCCTTTGATGATAGTCTTGATACTGTATTATATTCCGAATAGCTGCTAGGAAATCGTCTTTTTTAATAAATCATTCAAAACGAAGAAATAATTATAGGTAGGACAGCTTTTCTTAGTTTTGTATTGACATAATATTATTTACATTTTTAATTTTCAGGATAATCATTTTAACAACAATATTCTTTTACAGCCTATTCAAAAGTTTCCAAAATCTAGTTTTTTTAAAGTTCTAAAAATAATAATGCTAGTTCTACAGTTATTGTCTGATTTGTAGCTGTTGCCAAGAAAGCTCGAATCAATAACTGTTTTCTTCTCTTTCTTTTTACCGGAGCAGTTGCCAACACGTTGTTTCATTCGCATCGTTTTCTCTCATGTTGTTTTCAACCTGCAACCATGAATTACTTAAACACGGATTAAATAATCAACAGCTGGCCAGACTGGATAATAGTTAGTGACTCCGTCTACCGTACCGAAGGACTCGAGTTCCAATCCCTGAGACTCCATGGATGTTTGTAAATGTGTAATGTCTTTGCAGTTTGACGGCCCTTTAAGTATATGGCTACCAAAAGTCCTCTTGTGTGATTGAAAGTAGGGAAGAGGGATGGGATCCCCGAAGGAATGGGAGTAGAAGTCCAACCTCCTTGAGACTCTAGCAAATATTCTTCCATGAAATATAGACTCGAAAACAGACAAACAATAATCAACTTCAAAATTCCACTCAGCTTAAAAATTATTATCTTGTGGTAACAATTAAATTCATCGCATAGTAACGAGTTGTCATAGAACTTATAGTAACGAGTTGTCATAGAGCTGTCATAGATAAGCTCGGAACAACAATTATTATTTATTTATCTTTGAGTTTGTATCACCATGATATGTTTCTTTCCTGTACTTTTAACTGGTAAATAAATAAATATTTAAATACTAATGGAGTCATAATTTTGAATACCTTTGCTGACCTCCCAAATTGGTTGACCCGGATATTTATTTGAAGGCAATTAAAAATTGTAAGAATCTCTATTAAAGTCTCTCTTACTTAGATTGATAATTTAATTTCATATGGCATACTGGCTGAAAAAAAAACTGAAACAGCTAATGATAATATAACAAGACTGTTGAACTAACAGTTACACAGGAAAAACAGGACTCCATTACCTGGGGTTCTCATAGGATCGCCTCACATAGAATATCATCCTGGCCTCCAATCTTCAGAGCCGCAATCCAACCGGTGAAGCTGATGAGCCCCACTAAGTCAAAGAATTCAATGTCAGTTTTATATCTAAGTCGGGACGCAACGTCATGCGGCATCACCCGACTCTACCAATAGGGGGGAAGGCGTTTCCCCTTGGACAACCAACGAAATCTGACCATATAGCTCCACCACAGACAGAGGAACAGACACGACAGTACCAGACGGTCCCTGACAAGCCTGAACCAACCTGAGAATAAATTCTAGCTCTAGTTCTGTGAAGTCATATATCCCCGCGGTTGAGACTGCCTAAGTACAAATCCTAGCCAGTACTTCCCAGGAATTTTCCTGAGTCAACCCCCGGGGGGGCTGTTGAACTGACAAATAGAAAAGCATAAAATAGCACTTTTTTAGAATTATATAACAATATAAAATCTGTTTTCACAGTACTCTGAAAGAAAGCGTATGGTGTGTGGACGAACATATGAAACACTGCTTTACACCAACTCAGAGGAAAGTATTCAATCATGTTGTTGCGGGTGCCAGACAGTTCTTGCTGGAGCTCTGCGTGCCAGGACCCATACAGGAAGGTAATTTAGCTTTTTCACTTGAGTGCATTTTTCACCTTTTAACATTTTCATGAATAAAACATTCAAAATTTCTACTAGTTCACTTAAAGTTTTCAGTCCATAATTAAACTTTTCTCTCATACGACATATTTTATTTTTTAATTCTTCATTTCAGCTATGTTTCTAAACGTAAGTTGCATACCACTTTTATTCTGAGTCGTTGAAAATGAAATGGTAGAATCCATAGATACTTGGAAAAGCGAAAAGAAAAAGAACATCAAAGCCATTTGATTAAAAAATCACCGGAAGAATTAATACCTTGCCACGATTGGAAAGGTTATTTTCTGTCATTTTTGGAATATTAGATATATTTGAGAATCGATGAAGTCCTGCAGTTCTTGATTTATTAATAAGTTATTAGTGAAATATTTAACCAGCAAAAAACATCATGACTGGAAATTTGATCTCTTATAAAAGACAATTAAGACACAGCTTTTCATGTCATGTCTGGTGATGTATGTGGGCACGTTTTCAGCGTAATAAGGGATCAGGCGTTACCTTGAACATGAATACGACAACCAGACATATTTTAACAAGAATGACCACACATTGAAGAACATTTTCTTCTGTATTCTTGAGTTAGAGCCGATTTCTTATATTACAGCATTTTTCACTTGTATTCTTCGATGAAAATTCGAAGCAGTTGTATACTACATTCATGTAGGAACAGCAAAAAAAATTCTCGTGCTGTCAAGTATAAAGGATTATTGTAATAAAAATTCTCATTCGCCTTTGAATGTGACATCTTTTTTGGGAAAAACTTTCTGAAACAGTGAATCTCATTTCTAAGATTCAAAATGAATCCAGTACTATTTACAACTAGATAAAACTGATCCTTGGCACCGAAAATTAGTAAGGTTTTACCGATGAAGAGGTAATAGCTCACAGCCTCCTTAACATTATTTCTAATGCTGTGAGGATGTTTGGGAATGTAGGTGAATACATAGAACTGCAACTAGAGGAATTCAAGAACTATTAAAGCTACAGGATTTTATCAGATTAAGACATCCTGGTTACAGCCGAAAACATCGCGGAGGAAAACGTCACGGAGAAAACAACGCAAGGCGAAAACATCGTGCTATGAAACATCGTGGGAGAAAATAAAACAGAGAAAACATCGCAGTTTTAAAAAATCGTGGCACAAAATATCGTCGTCGAAAATAAAGCGGTTCAAAAACTTCGCAGCTTAAAATCATCGTCGTCGAAAATATCGTGGTAAAAACTAAAGTACGTACAAATTTTTCGCATGACGATAACATCGCAGACATGCGTTTTTCAGGCTTTACTAACTGTTAATGGATATTCGCATAATGATTTATGAGAACAATGTAGAAAGAAGGATAATTTTTACTTTCATATTTTTTATTAACTAATAAATTTTTAAAAAACAAGAAATATAAACAAAACAAGAACTAATTTTCACTATAAGAGTATCATATTAACAAAAGTGAAGAAAATAATGTCATAATTAACTTGGCAACTTTTTATAGATAAGTTTATGCAGTTACTTAATCTTTCTTTTTCTATTCTTTTTTAGATTGTACTTTTCATGAAAAATTACCAGTAAAACTTTATAAAAAAAATAATTGATTAATGACCTTTGCTAGTTAACTATGTCAGTTTAAAATTAAGTGCTACAAGTTGCGTTAATTTTCTATGCTTAAGTTTCCATTTTACATTTTCAGCAAATATGTATTAGTTAATAAAAAATATGAAAGTGAAAATTATCCTTCTTTCCATCTTGCGTTCACAAATCATTAGGCGAGTATTTACAATTATTAAACAATTATTAAATTTTACAATTATTAAAGCCTGAAAAAACGCATGTCTGCAATGTTATCGTCATGCGATGATTTGCAAGTACTTTGTTTTTTACCACGATATTATTTTCAACGGCGATGTTTTTTAACTGCGAAGTTTTTGAAACGCTTTATTTTCGAGGACGATGTTATATACCACGACGTTTTAGAACTGCAATATTTTCTCTTTGCTTTATTTTCTTTCACGATGTTTTTTACCACGACGTTTTCGCCTTGCGTTGTTTTCTCCGCGATGTTTTTGCCGCTACGTTATCGGCGAACACCGATATCCTTGATGCACCCCCCCTTCAGTGGTCGAATCGTTAAGATCGCCAAGTGTTGGTACTTCGACCTGGATTCGAATCAGGTGAATGGGCTGGCTGTATAGCTGGTTTTCGTGGATTCCCTTAAAAAGCTCTCCACGAAGGCATCCTTTCCCTTAAGCAGATAGCCGTTGTGTTGTTGTTGTTCATCACCTTGTTCTAGGCCCCTAAACCAAGTCCAAAAAATTATTAAGCATCAACAAGTCGTTAATAAACTCTCCCTCATTCAACAGTTGCCCCACAGAGAGACCGATACATTCAATGATATGATGAGGAGACGCAATAGCTGAGCACTGACACATGCGTTTCCAGTCTTAAGCTTAGATAAGGCCATTTGAACAGATGTCGTATGCTTTGCCATATTCAAATAACCTAACCATATTAAAATAACCTACTTTGCAAACGTGTGCTTTGCCATATTCAAATAACCTAACGATCCTTAATGCAATGACTCAAGAGGATGAAGTAGAACAGAAGTTGAAGAAAAAATACCGTGAATGGCTTTATTGAAGTACTGGAATTTGTAAACAAGCTGTTATAAAATATAGATGAATAAGGTTGAGTTCATAGGCCTGCGGTAATGTTAGAAAGATTAGCTACATGACTGTCCCCCCCCCAAAAAAGGTCTGTAATAAACATTTCCAGAGGAAACTCTGACCGTTTTATACTGATTTCATTGTCATTTTAATTATACCCACAGACAGTAACATTATAGATGAAGAATAAGTGCATA
>KK117676.1:108585-131800 GCA_000611955.2 Stegodyphus mimosarum
CTGCTGAATTTTAGTAAATGGATCAAAACAAAAGTTTTATTTAACTTAAATTTTAAAATTCTTGCATGGTTATTAGTAGTATGCTAACTTTTGTCAAATGATAGCTAGAAACTGTGGCAAATTCAAAATAATAAAATTTCAGTTATTCTCAATTGCAAAAATGTCAAATTAAAATGTTTCTATGTGTTTTTCCGCAGCGTACCTGAAGCATTCGCCATGTTATAAAAATGTATCACTGTCTGAAGAAAAATGCGCGCCGAAATATCGCCACCTTATACGACTGTCTGAAAATGTAGACGAACAAGGAAATGTAGACGATGGTCTCAGAGAATCTTGTTGGTAAGACTTCATAGAATTTTGCGATATGTGAAAAACATTTCCTTAAACAGTCTTTTTTCAGCTTTTATGTTTTATTGCCTTTAACAGATAGTTCTCTTTTAATATCTTCCTGTTTTCTTTTGTTATTTAATACAACATCAGAAATGAGAAAAGACACATATAAATTATTTACATATACTTTATAATAAATAAACTAAACTGGTTATCATAAATTAAGGAAAAATCACAAAAATCACGATTACTGAAAATGTTACATGTAGAATTTTAGTAAACTTAACCACAATTACAACACATTGTAAGGTATCAAATAACATAAAAAGAAATTACCAGACAATTATGGTAGTATAGAAATGAGCACATGTATAAAATAAACGAATCAAAAGTGTCAGTTTGCTGTAGGAAAAGTACCTTCAATATGGAATATGAAGGTATATCATATACCTTCATATATAAATATATAGCCTCTAGAAGCAATACAGCATATACAACGATGTGTGATGCTTTCAATTATGCGGTCTATCAGTTCCATAGGAAGCGAGAGCCATTGCTCTTGCAAAGCAGTTGCAAGCGCGGCAAGGGTCTGAGGGAGGCGGATTGAGAGCAGCTAGACGTCTCCCTAAAGCATCCCAAACGTGCTTGAGAAGATTAAAGTCTTGGGATCAAGCTGGCACTCCATGCGCATAATTGTTTCCTGTTGAAGATAATCTACGATCCGAGCCCTGTGCGGTCTTGCGTTGTCGTCTTGTAACAGGAAAGCATCGCCTATTGCCCCTGCATATGGGCGCACATAAGCATCAAGGATGTCATCTCTATAAACTTGAGCATTCACGGTTGCCCTTGGAAAGACATGGAGGTCTGTGTGTCCACCCAAAGAGATGCCACCCCAAACACAGATACTGCCTCTTCCGTATGCATCTCTTTCACGGATGTTTGACGGATGATAACGGGTTCCAGGTTCCCTCCATATCAAACAACGCTTACTATCGCTTTCTAGACTAAACCTGGACTCATCCGTTAAGAGAAGAGCCCTCCATTGATCATGCGTCCAGTGGACATGCTCTATAGGGTTGAGATTTGGAGACCTGGCTGGCCAATCCTTTCGGCGAATATCTTCACTCTCAAGAAATTCGTCGACCAGAAGAGCTCTATGTAGCCTCGCGTTATCGTAGTGTAAGATGAACTTGGGGCCCATTGCAGCTCAAAAAAGGAGAACATAGGGCTCCAAGACCTCATCCATATACCTCTCACTAGTCATACAGCCTCTGTCAAAGACGTGGAGAGGTGTACATACATCCAACACGATTCATGCCCAGACCATTACACCGCCATAATTGTTGATTTTGCGGTCGGTAGCGGGTCCCTGACTCTCTCCATATTAAAGTACGGCGAGAATCGGTATTTAAGGGTCTTCTGGCAAACAACCCTCTCTCATCCAGTCTTTTAGAAACGGTCACCCTTGTTACAAGGGTTCCTGTGGCTGCATAAATGTCCCGAGAGAGCTGGGAAGCTGTAGCTTCTCTGTTACGCCTCCCTAAAATGGATAAATAGCGATCTTTTCTGGCCGCCCTGGTTCTTGGACGACCTTGCCCATGCTTTCCCTCGGTGGATCCAGTATCCTGGAACTGTTTCCATAGGTTACACACGCCGCTGGGCGTTAAATTAAACTCTCTGCATATCTGGACTTGCGATTGGCATGCCTCTAGCCTCTCCATAATTCGCCACCTCACTCCATCATTCGCCACCTCACTCCATCATCTGAAAGTTGGTGGTTACGCATTTTTACTGTTCCAATATCAATTTAACCGATTGCTACAAGATAACACCAAGAAATTCGCCGAGATGTGCTAGAGAACGCAATTCGTCTTGCCCTCCACGCGCTTATAAAGCCTTTTTTTCTGCCGGTTCCGCTTACACACACGTGTACGCTTACGTATTTGCCGTACAAGATTTACATTTGTATCTAGAAGCGGTGGTTTTTCCTTCAGTTCAGTTCTTTTCATGCAATTCAATAAAATATGCAAATTCTCTTAATTTATTTCGCCAGTGTAGTAATACTATTAAATTTATAATCTAGACGTCATAAATATTTTCAGCAAAGGGAATCTGAAAAGACAGAGCAAAGTGTTCGTATAGCAGGCAATGGCAAAAAAAATCAATCTTACGAAAAATGGCGCGTAGAGCTATTTATAGTAGCGATTACATAACAGGCCAGAGAGTTCTCGAAAGTACTGGTCTAGAAGGAAGATCTTGAAAGTGCGGAAAGTTAATTAGAGGTTGCCTGTTCGCGCAGAGCAAAGCCATTGTATTTTTTATATTTTACATATATGACTACGAAGGAGGTGCTTTTTTAAAGAGCAACTTATTTAATATATTATTTCATATCTCCAGCTGTTTTCTCGTGACACGTTGCATATTTTTAATTTATGTAGTAACAATATGAACTTTAATACTGTTCTTTGTTTCTTTTCAGTGCTTTCAATGAGTTTGTTCTTTGTAAATATGTACACGTGACTCAAGACTGTGGACAAGAATCTGCTGACTTTCTTCAGCAACATCTAGATCGAATATCCAGTCCTCTCCTTCACGAGCATTGTGCTCATTATATGTATGCCACAGACTCATGCACCTCTTTTGCCTGTATTCATGCATCTCCTTCTATTTATTTTGCACTTATTTTGGAATTAGTAATTGAATATATCAAAACAATACTGAGGTGAAAAAAGACCTAATTTTGCACATACCTTACAGATTTAATCCAAAACAGCTCGTACAGTGACAGCAGCACTGAACAATGAGGAAAATTCTCATGAGAAAGATACTCTAAGTAATGATCACTGAAATGTAAATAAAATGTCATATTGTAAAATGTGAAAATACTATTAATCCAGCACTACTAACTAGTAAAAATCTTAATTACAAATGATAGTTCAATATTTTATGCGAAGCAAATATATCTTTCAAAAGAGTAATCTTTTAAAACTCATAGTCCAAAATATTAAATTTTATTTAAACCAGAAATCAGCTTTATTTAAAGCAAGTAGAAACATTTTTTGTTTGTATGCATGCAGTCGTAATAGTCTTGCATAGATGGCAACCCAAAATGCCTCATTCACTCTGAATTTTTTTAACTACACTCACGTTTGTGAAAATTGCAACACCAAGAAGGAATCGTCATAATTGAATGCAATTTAATACACAGTTGAGTGGTAGTGGTACAAATAAATGATTAAATGTTCAAAGCAAACAAACAAGAACAAGAGATCAGAATCAGTATTTTGTGTGGCCACCACGCGCCGCAATAAGTGCTGCTACACGACGTGGCATGGAGTCAAACAAAGTTTGAATGTCTGACTGAGGAAGAGCATTCCATATCGTTTGTACGCGTACCCAAAGTTCGTCTGCAGACGCAACAGGACGAGGATCACGAGCAAGACGCCGACCAATGACATCCCACACATGTTCAATTGGCGACATATCTGGGGAACACGCAGGCCAAGGAAGAAGCTGTACCTGCTGCGCTGCAAAGAAGGATTTAACAATCCGAGCAGTATGAGGGCGGGCATTGTCCTGTTGAAATACAGCGCCTGGCAAGCTTTGAAGGAAGGGAACAGCTTCGGGCTGTAGAACTTCACGGATATACCGGTTGCTGTTCAGATTGCCCACAATTCGTAGCAATTGAGATCGTCTATGATATGCTATGGCGCCCCAGACCATAACTCCGGGTGTTCGTCCACTGTGGCGTTCGATAATGCACTCCGGAAGGTGGCGTTCACCGGCATAGCGTCTGACACGAATGCGGCCATCATGGTACCACAAATTAAAGCGGGATTCGTCAGAAAACACGACATGCTGCCAATCAGCACGCCAGTCTCTATGCTGATTGGCCCATTGTAGCCGCAGGCGGCGATGGTCGTGCGTTAGGGGGATCCTGTATAAAGGAGTCCGTGCGCGCAGTCCACACTGCAGCAGACGTCTACGAATTGATGAAGCACACAATGAAACACCTGTAGCTATTGACCACAGTGCTGCCAATTGTCTAGAGGAAGCTGTACGGTCCGTCCGCGCCATGCGGACCAGGTGTCTATCATCGCGAGCTGACGTCACATTTCGGGGTCCACTCCCGGATTTCCGAGTTGTCCGACACTCGTCCGTCCACTGCTTCCAAACGCGCATCACTGTGCTGCTGTTACGCTGCACACGAGAGGCTACTGCACGATACGACAATCCAGCTTCACGAAGGCCGATGATTCTCCCTCGTTCAAACTCTGTAAGTTGTTCAAATCTCGCTCTCTTTCGTCGACGAGGCATAAGTACAGATTGAGTTAACGTTTACCACTAGCAGATAACCACCGATAACCATACACGCCTCGCTACAGCCGTCTATTTATTCGGATCCATCAGCCGTTCAGAGGGCGCTGCTCAGCATACGCATGCGCTACGGATTTGCAATTCTAATCATTTGCATATCATGCGCTACTTTGCATTTCCTGAAAATTTCAGCTCACTCGCGTAAGTCCTTCATGGTGTTGCAATTTTCACAAACGTGAGTGTATTTAGGCATTAAAACCACGTCACTTACTGACTACAAAATTATCTTGCATTAACATTAAAAATACAAAAGAAAAAGACAATTAATTCTGTTTAAGAAAGGAATCGACGTGCATACAGAATGAGCCAATTTTTCCCCCCTCCACCCATTCTGTACAAATCCGTACAATTTACTTTGTGTTTCTCTTCCTGCTTTCTGATTCTTTTAGTTCTGTTTTTTTTTACCCTTTAGGCATTTGTTTTTCTAATTTTTGGAGGTTGGGTTCTTTACAGCTTATATATTTAATGTTTGAAACAATTACTAAGTATGATTGAACAGATCTCCTTAACTTTTATAACTGGGTTCTTAATCGTAACAATTATAACAAAAATATAACAAACGAACAAATGTTAAAAATACTATAGCAACAAGAAAAGCATAATTTTCGTAAAACTTATTTTGATTATCAATATTTACATTTTTGTAACTAACATGAAGCTTCTAGATACGGCGTAAAATCTGTTTAAGACATTATTATTGCTCATGTGTAGTTTCCTAATTTGCTTTGCTTATAATGGATACGGCAAAGCATTCGAAAACTTTCTGCCTAAATGGAGAAATGGTTTCGTGGAGCTTTTCCTCGAGAAAACTGGTTAATATTTCGTTTAAACATGCGAAGAATTGCTAAAACATCCATGCAGCGAGCCCATTCCGATATCCGAACCTTGGTTGAAGTAGGTGCATTTAAAACGGTTTCATGATATATATATATATATATAATAAAATTTAGAATGGTTCATCAGCTAATTTTGGATGAACAGAAACGCAGTGGTTTTCTTGGGGGAGAAGGGATTCAATTGAATCTGATCTACCTCATCTTGATAACATTTTCTGGCAACCCTAAACCTGCTTTGCGGGGAAGCTATCTTACCGCGCCTGGACATTTCGTAACAATATATATATATATATATATATATATATAAAGAAGTTTAAACTAAATCCTCCCTTTTTGCTCTCTAAGTTAGATATAACGTAACAATATATATATATATATATATATATAAAGAAGTTTAAACTAAATCCTCCCTTTTTGCTCTCTAAGTTAGATATATCCGTTGCCGAATACAAAAAATGCAACATCGTAAAATACTGAGTAAAATGTAATGAAAATTGCAGACAGACAGAGAATGCATATATACATGATTTTAATTAGCGATTATATAACACGGCAAATAAGGTGATCTCTTATGTAGGATAATGTGTAAGGCGATGATAAAGAAGCAGCACTTCGAGATAGAGATGAAATCAACGTGCGGACTGTTCTAAAGGATGGCTGACTATAACCTTTCAAACATACTCCGTACTTAGTTTTCTGAAGCTAGGCCAAATCAAGCAAACGATGGCCAATAACACCCCAAACGTGCTCCATTGATGTAGTATTTGAGATCTATAGCCAAGAAAGCATCTAGGAACCTTGTAGGGCTTGTCTGCTTAAGGTTCTTGTGTTCAGTCAGGTCTTTTCTTGCCGGAAAACAATATTTTGCAACCGCTAAAGGTAGGCTAGTCCGACCGGCTGCAGCATTTCACCGACTTCTCGTCGTGCCGTGATTCTGCCTCATGCTAACTAGAGATGACTGGCTACCTATGGTGGTAACGCCATAAACCATGACGTCACGCTGTTGAGCAGTATGACAAAGCTTATGATCACAGAAAGACTGGGCCATGTGGTGATTGTTATTGGCGAAGCAGAAGCGAGTATACTATCCTTTGCCATTCAGCCATCTAAGAGCCTCTTTCCCATCATCACTGCAGACATTGGCGCTTGTAGTTTTGTGTCAATGGGAGTTTGGAAAGGGTAGCATGACTACAAGTTACTTTCAACCAATCATCTAGAAATTCTTGCTGATACTGCAGCATCTGAAGCTCCCTGCATACGTCGACGGTTGTGCTTTCTGGGACCACCGCAGCTTGCCTTCAGATGTGCCCATTGTGGTGTTGTAAATGTGACTCCCTAATCCAATGTGATACTAGAAGTATCAAATATAAATTAAGTCTGCACAAATTTAACTAACTTAAAAACTAGTGGTGTACATTGCGTTTACTCTTTAAGATAAGAATAACAAAATGGTTGACTTACCCAATAACCCCCATCCATGAGACTGTAGATTCCGTTTAAAGACACATTTATTTTAGCATAAGAAACTTCTCTGGGTTATCAATATATCAATGCAGATTACAAAACTATTTATGGAGGACTTACAGATGCTGTCTGACAAGCATGTTATTAACATCGTTCATTTTTAATGCACAAGCAATCTGAAAACATCGATGACACAATACTTCTTAATCATTACAAAAATGCCTATTTAAACTGAAAACATCGATGACACAATACTTCTTAATCATTACAAAATGCCTATTTAAGGTGAGGCATATTTTCCGCGATAGAATAGAGCAATCTTTTTTATCTATACTCAATTATCGAGCACATGGCCGTCACTTCCGAAGTTACGGGTTGTGAAAATTAAACACATTGAACACAAAGCACAAGAGGTATTTTCTTCTGGAGTAGATTCGCCATTTCATCCAGAGTTCTTACCCCTCAATTATACAGCTTTCATTAAATTAGAACTTGACTACTCCTAACTAACAGGTCTGTTAAGGCGATGGGTCGATGTTTCCAAAATGGGATGGCGTGAGACGTGTGTGGCCTCACACGCTCGATAGAACGACGTTATGCAGAAAGAGAGAAGAGAGCGAGCGCCTGTCCGTCCAGTGTTTTTATACACTGCGGCGCACGTGGTGGCCCACGATTACGATTACAGTGGCGATGACGATACACTGTGCGCAGTGAGAATTCCATATTCTCACACCCATCCAAACGTACTGACACCTCTTTTAGATGCACCAGTCCCTGACAGGATTTATATTCCCTTCATCAATCCTTCTTCTCCAAATCCTTTGCACAGTAGACTCGTGTAGCTGCGATTCGGCTAAGATACGACGGAGGGATCAACCCACCATTCGTAGGTCTAAAATGAAAATCTCTGATTGCTGAAATTGACTTAGGATCATCTGCCAGGCACGACAACAAGACCTACTAGTTAAAGTTAATTCATTTGGTACATTAATCTTTCTGATGAATCAAAGAATGAATTCCATGTTTCATTCTTTTTAGGTACAAGAATCTATAATGTCTGTACAGCTTTTAAAAGCTTATCTAATGAGAGAGTAATTTCTCTTCTATTAATAGCTTCGTTACTACTTTCTATTTGTTGAGACACAATTTAACAAGTTCTTTACATTTAAGTTCTTTACATTCCTGTCTTTAGTAGTATTAAGAAATACAATGATGACATATTATCCTTCAAATATTCCTTAGAGTTTAGGACATATCTTTTAGTTCTACAACTCATTAAAGTTATTAATGTCAGCTCATTAAGTTCTAGAAATTTTAAACTGGGAACGACTTCTCCCCCCCCCCGAACATATTTATAAATAGCTTTCCTTCCCAAATTTAGACCAATAACTTCTAATTTTTATCACCTTTAATGGAAATTCCCCGTACTAACTTTCGATTCGCAGCTCTGCTTCTCGTAAGAGACCATACTATAACGTTGTGGTCTGTTAACAGTTGGGCATTAGTCAATTGCACTGTAATTTAATTCTTCATAGTATTAAGTACAATATAATTGTGACTGCAGTTACAAAATCCTTCAATTACATGTAACACTAACTGTAAATCATATAATGTAAACATAAATCATGTATTTAGAATCAATTCAATAACAACATAACTGTAATTATAAAGTGTACAACATAACTGCAGTTAATTCAGTTGAGGTAATAATTGTAATCGCATTATTTATTAATTACAATTACAACATAACTATAATGGCAGTTACAATTAATTATACTGTGTGTACATTATGCACATTAGCTTTAATCACAGTAATTGTAATAAATTTATTTGTACTTGTGGTTTATTACACTTTTAAGGAACAGATTATTTGGATATTGTTCGGAGAACAGCCTTGGTTGCGCCAACTTGGCTTCTTTAAGGGTAGGGGCGACATTTCATCATGCGAACGGAAGTAAATACTATAAATAATCAAATACTACAATAATAAATACTACAGTAATAAATACTAATTACTATACTACAATAATAAATACTGCAGACAATAAGTAATACTACAGATAATCCCTTAGCAAGGGAAAAGTATTACGGCTGTCTACCTAGAGGAAGTACGTCATTGAATGACAACCATTGTCTGCCATACCACAATAAGCTGTTTCTCCCTTTAGTTACTATACTACAATAATAAATACTAATAATAGATACTACAGATAATAAGTAATACTACAGATAATCCCTTAGCAAGGGAAAAGTATTACGACTGTCTTCCTAGAGGAAGTACGTCATCAAATGACAACCATTGCCCGCCATACCACAATAAGCTGTTTCTCCCTTTTTGGCGTCAAGGCTGTTCTCCGAACACTATCCGATTATTTTTATTTATGAAATATTGTCCTGGGACAAAATATCTACAGACATGATCATACCTTGCAAACTGATGGACAAGATGAATGGAAATAATTCAGAAGCAGCCTACAGCACGTTCTGCCAATGCACAAAACATAAGACCTCAATTAATCTTCCACATGCTCTCACACATAGCAATTTTTCAAAACGTTGTCAGTCAATAAAGCATAAGCTGTTTAATCTAGCTTCCACATGCCCTTGCACCTAGCGAATTTTCATAGTATTTCTATTCAACAAAGCAAAAGAGCTTTAATTTATCTTTAAACTTTAAGCTTTCTATTAGTCACTAAACATATCTGGTAATTCACTGTAGTTATTTGTTACTGAAATAACAGTTAAGGCAGCTATAATTGCAGTTCTAATGCAATAGCCAAAGCAACTACATTTTAGCTCAGAAGTGGCCAAAGTAGATAAGACTTTTTGTTGAGTAGTAGTAGGTCAATTTGGGTTCAAATCACAGGGAACAATCTGAACATTTGAGTAATGACTAAAAAACAATTTCTCTTAGAAAGTTCCCCACAAATGTTTTGACATATTCCATAAAGAAACAGTACACAAATTTACATTTTTTATCTGAAGTATTTCCTGCAAAAACAAACTTAATTATTTACTGCAAACATGCATTGTATTTAAAAAAAGGCTTAGTTTATAGTTAATACCATTACAACATAGTCACAAAATGATACGATGGTTTGTACGATGGTTTCCAAAAGAAGCGATGGAACGATTCTTAGCACGATGGTTTCCAAAAGAAAATAGAGCTATTTTTTTACCAGCAACTGTCATCTGCAGACACTCCTATTTAATATTACTATGCTTGCTTATTTCTATTTGTAGCTATGGAAAATAACTTGTGCATGGGCTTGTAAAAGTCTTAACTAAATTTGGATTATATTTAATAAAAGCATATTTTAGTATTTCTTACACGATAACTAAGCGAGACGATCTTGGATGGAATATTATGTCATTTTTCTGCCGGCACCCACCTATGGCTGTGTTGCAAGATCGCTAACGCTCTAAATACACTCATGTCCATAAATTAAGGATAATGCAGTTCCGGGAAATAAAGGTTTAGAATCAAAACAAACATGATTTATTCATAAAGCCCATTTATTGAATAAAAAAAAGAACAAAAAAGATGGTGTATGTATGATACCATTCATTAAAACTGTGATTTTTGCTCCCTGGAGAAAAAATAAAAAATATTTCTCTTAAAAATCTTATGATTATATGGTTGGTATGATGGATAATATGTTGTATGCCTCCCAGACGATGACATACAATCCGTACAACGATTAGGTAAGCTGAGCATCAAATTATCGAGCTGATCTTGGGGAAGATTATTTCACTCATGTACATTCCAGAATGATGTTTCAATAAATATGGCTATCATAGTTCTGATCTGAACATTCAGATCTGTATAATTCCACCTCAAAAGAGCAATCCTTCACCACCGTAACGGTGTCGTTCAGTAATGTTGTCTTGGTGATTGCGTGTATCTGGAGTTCTCCATAGGAACGTCCGACGTGAATCAGACTGCAAGCTAAATCTGGACTAGTCGAAAACTTCACACAAGCCCACTGTGACGATCTCTACATTGCATAGTCTCTACTCCAAGCTAATCGCTGGAGACAGAGAGTTGCCGTGAGCGTAATACATCTGATAGGCCTGCGGGCATATAGCTCAGTCTGTCCCAAATATCTGTACACGGTTTGCCTTGAAACTGTCATACCCGTGGCTGAAGATACCTGACGAGACAGCTCTCATGCTGTGCTTCGTCTACTTCTTTTGGTAGTTACTGCCGAATACCATTCGTCATTCGGCGTTGTAGCTCGTGGGCGACCTGTAACGTCTACTGACATTTCCATCATTTTGGAATCATTGCCAAAGCTTAGAGATAACACTTGGGCTATTCCAAGTTCCTCGGATACTTCCATCTGAGTACGCCCACATTCCAGTCTGACTATATTTCTCCCACGTAAAAAATCATCGACATGCGCGCTCTGTATCATAACTACTCGGTTGTGGCACTGAGAGGCTTACAGAACGCTTGTGAACTATTTTACTTCCATGCTACCATTCCTTATATACACTTACTCCCACTTTCCTTACACTCTCGTTATTGCGACGTACTATTGGCGTCATCTGATAGCTTCCTGTAATTTACATATTATTCTTGAAGATGTGTGCGATAATTCTGCAGGTGAAAGTTTTACTTTAGTGTTCGATTTTCGTGTGATTCCGTGAATCCTTAATTTATGGACATGAGTGTAGTTCGACCTGAGTTCCAGTTTTCGTGAACAGACTGTCTGCATGGGAGTATTCATGATTTTCTCCGTGTGCAGTGCTAATATAAGCCATTTATCTCTCCATTTAAGAAGACAGCCTTTCTGTGATTTGTCATCATCGAAAAAAATAATTCGTGAAGGTGCAACCACTTGTTAAGTAAATAATGCTTTATAACTATTTAGAAAATATGTGTTGCATTTAATAAAAAATTAATTATAACCTATACTGCTACCAAACATTTTAGCACAAGTAATAATTAAGCAGAATAATTATAGATCAGAAGTTGGGTCATAGTCATTTTAGCCCACTTAGTGCTGATCACGGTTTCCACTCGATAAAGTTATGAAATATTTATAGTTCAGACATATTACTGATCTCTTTGTTGAAACAGGAAGGCTACATAAAGTTTTAATGATTTACTTCATGTGCAATGTAAAAAAGAGTAGTTTCCCTCAATGAACTTGTCGTGACTGAGTGTTCTGTGCATGTGCTTGGCAAA
This sequence comes from Stegodyphus mimosarum, assembly GCA_000611955.2. Lineage (NCBI taxonomy): Eukaryota > Metazoa > Arthropoda > Arachnida > Araneae > Eresidae > Stegodyphus > Stegodyphus mimosarum. The sequence goes on from KK117676.1 coordinate 120,787, forward strand.
CATTTTGAAGTAACTCCTTAAAGTCCTAAAGTCCTGATCTGGAACAGGGAGCTGAAATCAGCTATGTTCTGGTGTAGATAATGTGCTGGAGAATAACTGCACTTGAAAGGGATTTAAAATCCTCTTTTATTAAATCAATAATTTTTACACACTTCCCAACTCGGGAGGACTTGCTAACTTAACAATCAGATAAATTTAAACTAAGCTAAATAGAATTTTAACTAAACTTTGGTCACAGAGCTAATTCGTGGAGTTGGCCTCTAACTAAATGGTGCGTAGCAAGAAATACTAATACTAGCGCACTTCAATTTATCTCAATAAGCAATCACGTAGTAAGCACAATGCTTCGAAATTATCTGCTAGCTGGTCAGGCGAACGTCGAACAGAATGACCGTGATCTGAGACCAAAAGCTCTCTCACACTAAGAGGTTTCTACCTCTGGTTTAAATAGTATTTGGCTCTACTTCAAATTAGCATAAGCTGAAAACGCGCGCATCTTCTGACGGGAAGTTGAAACAGAGAAGAGATAGAAAGATTTAAATTAAAATAAAACTTTTGTTAGTTTAACTAAAACCTTACAAACTCACCATGCAGGCATCGTGTTTCATAGATATAAAGGCTTTACTTGCTTTCTCTTAATTGAGTAATTCAAATCAACATATACAAACAAACATCATAAACACACATACTTGAAAACAGAAATTATGCAGAAATATTTCTATTTAAAACAAGTCGAAACTTCCCATACATACATTCCACTTTAACTATATTTCTTTTACTTACTTACTGACACTATATGTTGTTGTTGCTAATGCTCGCTTGTCTGACCGATAGTCAGCACAAGCCCACGAAATTCCTCTTGGCAAGGAGCGTAAGTTTACTTCTGTCATTGGCAACAGCCTTGAGCACCTTGTAGAGACATTAGATTATTTCGAAGCATCAGACATGAAAAATGAGCAACGCCTTCGCCCGGAATCGAACCACGGACTTCTCCGTTACGCGTCGAGCATGCAGACCACTACACCACGAAGGCATGCGAAGAAGGCGAGAGAAATACCTTATAACCTTATAGGGGACAGTGCGATTTATTTCAGTTCCGCCCCCAATGCTGATGGAGAGCACCCCGGGGGGGCGTGGATCCGAGAGTATCCCATCTCTCTTCCCTTCTACAAACCTCTCGAGAGGACTTTCGGCTCGCCTCATATTTACAATGCCCCCATGCCACACGAACACTATACATTTATAAACATCCATGCCTTCTCCGGGATTCAAACGTGGGCCCTTCGGCACGGCAGTCAGTGACGCTAACCACAGTAACGGTCGGCCGACGAAACTATATGTAGTAGCTGGCAAAGAATTAACTTGTTATTTATGTTGCTACTACACATTTGGAAATTAAACCATGTAACTTTGTAATGTTAATTGCATGTAACTCTGTCTCACATGCAATGATTCCGATAAAAAATACTAATATTTCCTTTACAGGAAACCATACCTTTACATTATAAAATAACCCATAATCCTGGCTTTTATTGTACTTTTCAATAATGATCACAATTTACCTACACTTTGTCACGGTCAGGAAAAATTGCCTTTTCTATTACATAATTACAGTTACCTGTTGCAATAACATTGTAACTGCAATTACGTTAATCGGTTGTTACATAGTCACAATTAGGATTTAATTATATTATAAATGTGAAATCTAATTTTGAGTAACTGAATCTAATTATAATGTAATTACAATTACATAATCTACCCGAAACCACATAATCATGTACACTGCGCAAAAAAAGGGGGAGAATGTTCTATATCTCCCGTTCTACTGGGCCGATTGACGCAATTCAAATTGCGTTTTTCATATCTCGAAAGCGCGACTTAGGATATATACTAGACTTATATATAGCATCATTCTAATATAGGTATTTTGACAAAAAATCGGACTTTTTCTGAAATGACATGCCAATTTTTTTCCATATTTCGATTCTACGACTCCGATTATGCCTAAATATTAAATTTTGAAAAATATGGTCTGAAATTTAGGGAAAAATTCAAAAATTTATCTTGGCGTATTTTTTTCAGTTTTCGCCAAGGATAATTTACTTGACGAACTTCTTAATTTATAGTAAACTATTCCCCCCACACCTTTTTTTTGTCATTGCAGACAAGCGAGGAAAAAAGTCATCGTTCATACTTTCAAATAATTTTAACAAAGTGCTTAAACCACATTTTCGTTATTATCGCTTATATTAAACGCCCCAAATTTCAAAACGCGCCAAAATGTAAATTCCCATGTATCTTAGGAAATTTTGAATAAAAATCTCTATTTTTTTGCATTTGTATCTAGAAATGCATCTACTTTAAGACGATGTTAAAATTTTTATAGGTTATATATAATACAAAACGTTTTTTGAAAAATTTATAAAAAATATTTAAAAATACAAATTTTTTAAATAAATCATAAAAAATACTTAAAAATACAAATTTTTTAAAGAAATCATAAAAAATATTTAAAAATACACATTTTTTAAAGAAATCAAAAATATTTAAAAATACACATTTTTTTAGTAAATCATAAAAAATGTGCGATTAAGCATAAATTTCGATTTCTGGAAGAAGGAATAAAGTAAGTGTAATAAAAAAAAACCAGAGATTAATAAATACATATCAAATTCAATTAACACTGACGAGTTTAAATTTTGAGAGCTAATTTTTAAAAACTACTCTAGCGATTTTTACAAAACTTGGCAGTTTGGCATAATTTGAGTCGTAGAATCGAGATATGGAAAAAAATTGGCTGGTCATTTCAGAAAAAGTCCCATTTTGTGTCAAAATACCTATATTAGAATGATGCTATATATAAATCTAATATATATCACAAGTCGTGCGTTCGAGACGTGAAATACGCAGGTTGAATCTCGTCAATCGGCCCACAGTAGAACGAGAGATATAGAACTATCCCTTTCCCCCCCCCGCAGTGTACAATTGAAAAATTGAAATCTAACTGCAATTATATTGTGGGGTATTACTTATTTAATTCTAAAGTTCTAACTTACAATCCCACGAACACTAATAAGCGAATAATCACTTAAGTGTGTAAGCAAAACACTTAAGACTTAAAGAGGGTTTACAACCCTTTATTTTTCAGTATATTTACAATCAGTTCTTACTTGGAACTTAACACAAAGCCTCCACTCGGGCTTGAGCTTAAAATAATAATAATTTAAACTAAACTAGCTTAACTAGGCTATTTGAAAAGTATAGCCGCAGCTATCAGAGATCTAACCAGCTGGCCCCTAAGTATTAATTAAATCGGCGAAACCAAGCAAGGGCCTAAAGTATGGCCGAGCGTAGTAACTAAGAGAGAAATTAGCCAAAGGCAAACGCGCGCTAGTCAGGTAATCAGACTCTCTCTCTCGAAGTCGGTGAAGTATCGACTTAAATAGTACTCTTTCTCATTTGCATCAACTGCGTTCCTGAATTTACATTCTGGCAGGAAATTGTAAGCTGAAATTAGAATAAGATAGGAAAGATACAAAACTTAAAATAACTGTTAATAAACTTAGGATAAACCTTACCATATAATCCAATTGCAATGTAATTTTAATTGCAGTTATAGTTTCCCTAAATATAACGCACTATATGAGGTATCTCGCGCCTTCATCGCATGCCTTCGTGGTATAATGGTCAGCACGTTCGACGCGTAACCGAGAGGTCCGCTGTTCGATTTCTGGCGAGCTCCCTGCTCATTTTTCATCTCTCCTGTTTGGAATAACCTATTGACTCTACAACTATACTGTAAGTTTGTGCTATTTAAGTACCAAAAACAAACGGTACAGTTGAAATGAAGCCCCAAACTGGAAATTATCTGGATGATTCTATATATCGTACCTCGAGAGTCAAAACATTGTCCACCTGCAAGGCTACCACATTCATCCATTCTCAAGCTTACTGAAAATATTTGAGATGTACTTGTTTGTTCTGTCTATGCCTTTCAACTACCCTAAAAAAAGGGAAATTATCTTGATAAAACAATGACAATTTTAGTTCTCTAGTACGTTTAATCACTTAATTAAAGGTACAGAATACTGCTATGAATGCCAAAAGTAGTCCTTATTAAGACTTTCATTTGTTAGCACAGCAATTCTTTTATGTATGATATGGGTCACAGATACATAAACGATTACAGACAGACCTAAACATATAATTTGTTTACCGTAATTTTTTAGATATGAATTATAACAGAAATGCTTACCATCATGTGAAATTTTCAGTCACTCAAAGCATTCCAATTATGTCAAATTTAAAGCAGATGCTTAATGTTTAAAAGATGCATTTTCTTCTTCTTAAGCAAAGACATACAGATTTCTCCATATGACATTCATAAAGAAGTTTTTTAAGTGCAATATTTATTTAATTATTGATAAATAGTACACTAGTACATTCTCAAAAGATAATCATAACTACTATAACTGAATGATGGCCTATCAAAATTATTCCATTCATTTTCCTCATTTGAGATACAGCACTATAAAGCCGAATTTGGCTCCATTCAGTCACTAATAAAGAATGGTACGATACTACATTCACCTCAATCAGCATACGACTCTTAAAAATACAACTGGCATATATTGTGAAAGCCACAGACATACTTACAATAAATAACTATCAGCTCTCATATTCTCAAGATTTCACCTAAGTACAGCTATGTTGATCCTCAGTTTGACTGCAAAAAATTTTCACTTTGCGCTAATGAGAAATGAATAGCTTGAGAAAATACTCATCATATATAATTTTTTTTTTATTTTGTCATTTCTACCAATTCATATTATTCATGCAAACCTCACTTACCTAGTTTGGTGTGAAAAGTTACATTTCAATATTTATAGACAATTTGTACTATATAAAATATACCTTAAAAAATTCACTTTTCTATATAGTTTTTTAATAAAGCAATCTCTATTATAAAATAATAAAAAAATCTGTATTTATGCAAATTCCTTGCACTGCAAAAAAAATAACAAATAAATAATAAAAACAGCAGCACCTAGAGCCTCCAAATTTTGAGCACACACACAGCGCTTCACCTGAACATGTATACTTCAAAGCCCAAGTTTTGAAATCTGGAATTTGTTTTTGCTTCATTTTATATTTTATGCAAATTTAATGAATTTTCAACTAACAAAATTGGCAATTATAAATCAATATGTTGTCCATTCTAATTCAAGCGTAAAATATTTGGAGTGTACATATGTTTCAATTTAAATCAGACAACTCAACAATTCAAAAGAAATGTGTTGCTATTCAGCAAAATGTATATTTTTCTTTCAAATTTAATAAAAAAACTCAGCTGTGTGACAGAAATATGTTGCCACCACCCAAAATAAAATGTTTTTTCTTTTAGATGTCAATTTGTTCTCATTTGCCAAAGCATAAGATTCCCCTCCACACCAAATTTAATATGTCCATTGCTCATTGGCAAATCAAGCAATCTAAAAGCAATAAAGACAGTTCCTTACAGCTAGTGTTATTAATTAGTATCTGGACACATGAAATTATACTAATGAGACTCATTAAAAGCATTAGATATTTTTCCTTTTAAAAAGATGCTTAAAATGTCCAACATGTCAACTACAGAAATGCTGTCATTCTTAGCATGAAGTAGCTCCAGCATGGACACTTGATTTTACTTCCATTTTGGATTATTAAATTGGAATAAACTAACATTTTTAAACCCGCTCAGCAGACAAATTATATATATACATTCAAAACTATTTAAGTTGATATTTTTACAAACATGCATCTTGAAATGTGTCCAGATAATTAAACTTTTGTGATTTTATGTCCATTTTGAACCACAAAAACTTTTTTTACCATTCCAGTTGTATGTCCGCTCTCAGCCATCACATCAAAGAAGCATGCTGATCTTATATTAAGTCGACAAACTTCATAATCTTCCATATTATGTATTACTGTTTCTTCAATGAAATTTAATTCCAACCAGCATAATACCTATTCATAAACTAATGACTACAAAGAGTTAAAGTAGTATATATTGTGAAAGTTAAAGAGGCTAGGTATTACAAGAATTACTCTGGACAATAGTAATCAAGAAAGAAATTCTTACTCATGGTCTTTTTGGAAACTTTAAAAAGACCATTGGTCTGATTATTCATCCATCTCGGATGTTCGTACGATACAGCTATAACATTTTGGTGGCAGCAGTGGGATAGAAATCCACGGGAAAAGTTTACGGACGTCAGTCTCCTCAATAAGGCTCATCTTTAAGCTGTGTGGATCGGAAATCCACGGAAAACGTTTATGGACATCAGTCTCTTCAATAAAGCTCATTTTTAAGCTGTGGGGTTGAGAAATCCATGGAAAAAGTTTCACCGTTTTGTGTCCAAAAATATTCATGTTAAGGAAGTGTAAAAAAAAATTTCATCAGTGTTAATAGTGGACCGTCAGGTTCCAAAAATCCAGTATATCGAAGCTTGTGGGACAGTCAATGTCCGAAAATCATCAGCCTCTTATGAGACCATCAGTGTCTGAAAAGTGTTGTGTTGTTAAAAGTATAAAGTGTTGTGATAAATGGTAATATAAGTGTCTAGATCATCAGCGTCCATAAAAATCTTGTGATTAAAATGTGACAGTATCCTCTTTTCCAAGCACCAACCTGTGCATCAAGTCTATAATCTAGGTGGGTAAGTGCCTCGGATTTTTATATTGAGGCAGTGAAGTAATTTAATATGAGTATTTCTGTAATTGAAATTATACAAGTTCACGTAACTGTTTTAAATCGGCACTGTTTTCTATAAAGCTTAAAGAAATGTTTTGTTTCGGTTTTATGTTTACAATAAGAATCCACAAATTTTAGGATTTGAATCTGTGTTAATACACTGGCTATCATGAATTAAGGAAAAATCACAAAAATCACGATTACTGAAAACGTTATATGTAGAATTTTATAAAATTTACCCCCACTATACAACACATAGTAAGGTATCAAATAACATAAAAAGAAAATACCAGACAATTATGGTAATATAGAAATTAGAACATTTATAAAATGAACAAATTGAAGGTGTCAGTTTGATATAGGAAAAGTACCTTCAATATGTAATATGATCACCTCTAGAAGGAATACAGCACATACAGCGATGTGTGACGCTTTCAATTACGTGGTCTATCAGTTTCATAGGAAGTGAGATCCATTGCTCTTGCAAAGCAGTTGCAAGCACGGCAAGAGTCTGAGGGGGCGGATTGAGAGCAGCTACACGTCTCCCAAAAGCATCTCAATGGGATTCAAGCCCGGGGATCGAGCTGGCCACTACATGCGCATAATTGTTTCCTGTTAAAGTTAATCATCTATGATGCGATCCCTGTGTCATCTTGCGTTGTCGTCCTGTAACAGGAAAGCATCACCTATTGCCCAGGCATATGGGTGCACATAAGCATCAAGGATGCCATCTCTATAAACTTGAGCATTCACGGTTCCCCTTCGAAAGACATGGAGGTCTGTGTGTCCACCCAAAGAGATGCCAGCCCAAACACAGACACTGCCTCTTTCGTATGCATCTCTTTCACGGATGTTTGACGGATGATAAAGGGATTCCAGGTTCTCTCCATATCAAATAACGTCTACTATCGCTTTCTAGACTAAACCTGGTTTCAACCGTAAAGAGAATAGTCCTCCATTGATCAGGAGTCCAGAGGACATGTTGTCGTGCCCACTGCAAACGGCCCCTCCTATGGCGTGACGTGAGGGACACGCAAATGGCTGGTCGCCTCACATACAGACCTACGCACAGTTGACGTTGACACCAACCTTCCGGTGGCTGCAGCAAGGGAGAATCTAAGAAGAGTCGAAATAGCAGTTCTATTCCTGCGTGCCATAATGTCAAATATCGGACATCGGCGTACGTCGTAGCAGTTGAGCGTCCTTGGCTGAACTTCCTAGATGCCGAATCTGCGGTTTGAAATTGCCTCCAAAGTCTATGAACCACAGAAGGACTCACATTTAGCCATCTGGCCACTTCTGTTTGACTTTGTCCTGTTTCTAGTCACCCAATGGCTCTCCATCATAGTTCTGCAGGCAAATGATGCCTGGAGGTCATTGTTACGAATTCACTATCTCAGATTTCTGATGTCACTATCACAGTGGAATATGTGGGCTTGCTCTCAAACATGGACTCCTCGCAGATGACGTATTCCAAGTGCAGCGCCACTAATTTGCATATTGCAGTTTTACTCAGCTACTCTTATTTGGCAACATATTCAAATTTTAAACGGTTTGGCTTATTTTTTAGGGAGTTATCGCTATTTTTTTTATTTTGCCTTAATTTACGATAACCAGCGCACATCTTTTAATATCTGAAATGTTAATGTGTTGTGCTGAAATTAAGCTTATATAACTAAATGTGTTAAACAGAAGAATTACTATAATTCTGAAGGTTCTAAGGTTAGCTGGTATTTTGACATATCATTTCTAAGATGTCTTGAATCTTTTAAAATGTTAGAATTTTTCGTTAAGGTGTCTAAAACATTAGTTGTGTAAGAATTGAAAAATCTCTTTGCTGAACGTGTAAAAGGGAAAGGCTAGAAATCTCCAGTATCTTACATTTTTTGTTATATAAATGTTTAGTTATGAGCATATATGTTTTTTGAATTTAATTTACCTTGGAATGCATACTTTTTAATATAACCTGGAAATTTTGTTGAAAGTATATTGTATTATCATAAGCATTTCAGTTTTATGAAATTGAATGTAAAGCATTTAGAAGTCTTAATATTATCTGTAGTATCAAGCCCTCTATTAGATAAATTATTTTTGATTGCAAAATGTGCATATTATAGTGCAAGTTGCATTTGTGTTTAGATCCGTAGAATATGTTGTGAAAAAAATTAAGGTTTAAATTTCACTTCTCCTCTTTGAAATCGATATTCGTGTAACATAATTTATATATAGAGAGAGAGGATTGTTATCATAATTTGGGCTTATATCATGGCATTTTTAGCAAAAGTTAGAAAAGATGATCTTTTAACCTTGGCTGAAGAGTTAAGGGAAAAAGTCAGACCTTTAGGATATTGCCTTTAATACAGATGATTATGAGAAATGAAGCCTATGAGGAGGAACTTGTGAAAAGTTTGTTCGAAAATATCACTTCTATGAGGCTTGAGAGGGAAAAAAAGGAGCAAGATAGAATTTGAAGGTGAGATGGAATTCAAAGAGAAGGGGAAGAAGAGAGGCGAGATATAATTTGAGGAAAGAAGAAGAAAGGCAAGATAGAATTAAGAGAGAAGAAAGAAATTTCATAATAACCAAATTGAAATTACAAGCCTCAGTCAATAGGAAAGCTTTCAAAGTTGGGCATTATTTACTCGGAAACCGGACTATAGAAAAATTAGCAAGAAATCAAAATGAAGGAGTCTTTTGTCAAGAACCGAAGTACAGGAGTCAATATCACAGAAACCACGAAACTGTTAGTACCGAAACTGAAAAGAGCCAAAAATACAATGAAAGGAGTGAAGATGGCAGGTGCGTAGCTAACAAGGAAATTTTGCCCTCCGTTAAAGAGGTGATCAGACCTTCACCGAGAATTTCGCTCCTGGAGGGCAAAGAAAGAAAAACCTTCCCTAAAGAAAAACCGATGGCCAACACAGAGGTGAATGAACTGCATTTTCATTCATTAGATACGACTTGAAATTCTCATAAAGAGAAAGTAATGATTTTAAAACATCTGTTTATTTAACATGCTTAAACTCTCAAAGTTATTCCTTAAGAAGCAACTGTCTGACAGAAAACAGAGTGCTAATTTAAGACATAGAGAATGGTCAGAAACATTGGGACATTCCCGAAACAGTTCAAAAAATAAACTTAGATACTTGCGGACTCTTGCCCACCACACTTAGCCAAAGAAAAAAATACTAACCGCACCTTGTTTATCCTCCAAATATCTGACGATCCCAGTACAAGATATCACTTCCATTACTAGGGTGGATTACTAAAACCTTCCACCGGAATAAATTTCTAAAGAAATTTGGCAGAGAAAGAAACTTCAGTTATGCCAGTTTGGGTCTTGTACCAACTAGACAAATTCTCAATAGATTTAACAGAGTCTGAAAATTTCAAAAGTGGTTTGCCCAAAACAAAATGCATTGTAAATTTACAAGGGAAAACAGAAAGATCCATTAATTGCCACTTCTTTATGTTAGAGCTTTATACTGAGATGCCAAAAAGGGAAAGGTCGTAATTATTTCATAAATGATGTAAATCAATAGAAATGGTTCCTCTTGATGTTAATGCCAGATCAAATATGTGCAATTGTTTTGAGGTCAAGTGCAGTAGTTCTGGATCAAGTTTCGAGTCTCCACAGAGAGATTACCAGAAACTGATAATCAAAAATCCGCAAAGCTTTCCTTTTCAGCTTGGATAGATGTATAATCAATATTAGATTTAAGAATGTATATTGAATATACATGTTTGCAGAAAACTGTAAAATTCTATTTTGTGTGTGTAATTAACATTAGTTCTTAGTAATTGTTTATGTGTTTTTTATACTGACCTCAGTATAAGTTCATATTTTGTTTTATCCTTGGTACTTAGCCCAGTGGAGTGTAAAAATTTTGTGTTTGTATTCATTATTTAGTGCTGACTCCATGTGTATCTAGCAGTGATAATTAAATAAGAGATATTGGAATTTTGCAACCCCTTCCCCCAGGTAGGGAAGAGTTTGTAACAATCCTCATTTTTAATGGAATAGAGCACTTCCCCGTTCTCATGGGAACTAATCACCAAGTATCCACTAAATAACTGGAAGATAATCAACAAAGGAAGCAGTTAAGGACAGCCCCTTGTGCGGTTTCCTTGCAAACTATCATCAAGTGTCCGCTAAATGACTGGAAGGTAATCAACAAAGGAAACTTGTAAGGACAAGCCCCCTGTGAAGTTTCCTTGTGACATTAATGTAAAAGGAAAGGTAGAATTTTTTTTTTTTTTTTTTTTTTTTAAAAG
>KK117676.1:140391-150416 GCA_000611955.2 Stegodyphus mimosarum
AGGTGTATAATGGATGTTAATTAACATATTTTAGCTTTAGTTATAGCTCCCATCTCTTCTCGAATGAAAGAAATGCAGGCAAACACATAAATATGAATTAAAGAATTCATTATCATGCATCATATTTCAAGACAGTTTTAACAATCTCTCTCTCCTTTGATGCTCAAGAAACGATGCGATATATTTTCTCACTTAAATTTAAATTTACATCAAAGATATAGAGTCATATAAAACGGCTTTTTGCCACTAAATGGTGTTGATGCCTATATATCCAGCAACACTCACTTGATGGTCTCAAACGAACCTGTGCTTAAAAGACGAATTAGAAGGGCTTAAAAAGTGACATTCAGCTTCCACTGTTTGTGAAGATAGTTTTCTAATTCGTTGCCGGTATAAAAAGTTATATTGATTTGAAAATGAAATATCTGAAGAAATGTGCTATGTGATGATTTTTTACTATAAAAAGGTAAAAACGCTGTAAAAACATGCTGAAAAATTTGTAAAGTATACTGTGAGAATACTGTGAGTGAATAAAGGATCCAGGAGTGATTTGCTCAATTCCGTTTCGGAAATTTTGATGTCAAAGATGCACCTCGCTCTAGTCGGCCAGTCACGGAAAAAGTTGATAAAATTTTGCAATTGGTGGAGCAAGACCAGGATACCAGCTGTCAAGAAACAGCAAAGGCACTAAACATCAACTACATGACAGTTTGGAATCATTTGAAAAGAGCAGGCTACAAAAAGAAGCTCGATGTTTGGGTGCCACATGAATTAATGCAAAGAAATTTGATTGACCAAATTACCATCAGTGAAATGCTGCTGAAATGCAATGAAATCGAGCCATTTTTGAAGCAAATCATTACAGGAGATGAAAAATGGGTCAAATACAAGATTATCAAATGCAAGCGATCATGGTCAAAGGCTAGTTACCTTCCACAAATGACTTTAAATCCTGGATTGTCGCTAAACGAGGTTGAGTTGTCCATTAGGAACTGCTGCAACCTGGCAAAATCACTAGTTCGACCCTGGACTTGCAAAATTCGACCATTTGAAGGAAGCAATCCAGAAAGAGCAACTAAAATTGGCCAACAGAAAAGGAGGTGTGTTCCATCATGACAATGCATGGCCACACACATCTTTGATGACTCGGAACAAATTGACAGAACTTCAGAAGTTTTGATGATTCACCATATAGCTCAAACCTTGCACCATCTGACTACCATTTGTTTCGGTCTCTGCAAAACTCTCTTGATGGTAAAAAATTAGTCAACCAAGGTGCCAATGAAAATCACTTGGCCAAGTTTTTTGACAATAAACCACAAAAGTTCTACACCGATGGATTATGAACCTACCCGAAAAATGGCAAAAGGTCATAGATAATAATGGTCAACATGTACTTGATTAAAAGTGATTTTCAATAAAGAAAATTTTTGTTCAAAATGGTACCAAAAAACCAAGGACTTTTTATATGGCTCAGTACCTATTAAATTTAAAGTTTCTTACCAGCAAAGCTTCTTAATAAGAGTAATTAATTAAAAGATTTTCTTGTTTGGTATATTTAATACTCATTATTTCTACATTAATTTCATCCATTTCTCAAACAATTCACGTTGTGAATTTTTTACACAGATTCAGTGCTACTTTTATTAACAAATAATTAAACAAAATTAGTAATATACCATTTAGAAAACAACAATATTAGCTATACCCATATATACAAATGGTTTATAAATATAATTTCCAATGCATTCAATGTATTTAATACCTAATCAGGTACAAAATTCAAACCTATATATATATGTGTAATGGGATGACTTTAAGAAAGCTGCAATGGACTGGCAATACTTCTCTGCATTATTATAACATGAAGAGGCTTTACAGTGTAGTTAGGAAGATAACACTCAAAGAAAAAGATAGCCATAAATTCCACACATAATTTTATTCCTGGATAATTAATTCTGAAGACATTTATTTTCATTTCACTCATCACTATGGATGTGCTTCACATCCCCCAATTTGATATATATTATATTTTTAGAACAATAGACAATAACTGGCAAAGACTAAAACAGCACAGAAGTAGCATCCTAGCCGCATCAGGGGTAGAAGCAAAAGATGTGCAACTATCCAGGCTCACCAAGAGAAGGTTTTGGTTTAGGTTGCTTATTGAGAGAAAAGTTTCAATTCTCAAAATTTTGTGTTCAATTCAGAATTAGCTACATTATCAGCATTACACAAGCCATTCGACATAAACCGGTCTAAAAATGATGCAGTCCATAACAGTTATTACCATTTTTAGAATACATAGTAAATACCCAAATTAAAAATGAGGAATTAAGACGTTATTGCTTAATTAAATTACACAGCCAATTTACATATTTTTTATCTTACATATATACTTGAAAACATTCCTAAACAGCATCCTTCATATGATCATCATCATCTTAATCTGAAATCTGAAACTAAACAAATGCTACTAAATTTTAAGGTTTTAAAAAAAAAAAAAACTTGGAGCTAGGTTTTCAAACATGACAAATGCAAGAGAAGCTGAAGCATAGGCTGGGAGGAAATCCAAACTGCTGAATAGCAATTTGAAAAATATACAACAGAATGTGCAGGTATATCACAAAAGGATTTTCACCATCGAGTTTCGTTTCACTTTCACACAGCCCTCCCAAAGGCCTGGATTTGAGTCATGTGGTGTTGCAAATGTGACTCCCTAATCCAATGCAGTGAGAATTCCATGTTCTCACAAGTCAACATTTAATATAAACACTTGCTTCCATAATTTAGAAGCTAAACAAGCTGCTCCTATTGGTATAGTTAGTGTGCTCTTGGCTGCTGTATCGTCTGTTGAGCTCGGGTTTAAATCCCAGAGAAGACATAAATGCTTGTGTACAGCATATGTGCACTCAAAATACACGGCAGCCAAAGTTCTCTCAAGTGGTTTGGTGGTAAGGAAAACGAAGTGAGAGAGCCTTGGACATGTCCCTCAGGGTGCTCTCTTATCAATATGACACTCAAAGACAAACATAGCCATAAAAACTAGGCAGTCATATCATCACCTAGTACATAGTACCCAAATTCCAGGCCAACAACAGACATAATCTTTTGCTCATTGCCAAAGAAAACTCAGAGACTTGTTCCAATTACGTCAGACAAATGAGATAAGACACAACAAAACGAAAACAATCACTACATTTTCACTGCAGAAAATGGTAGCCAAAATGTTTCCAACGGATTAATGTGTTTCTGACTTGTGGGGGGATGGATATCTACCATGCTTCTACATATGCATTCATTTTATTTCCTGGGAACAATATTAAATCCAGGTCTCCGGCCTCCCTCTATTTCTGCTGTTGGCATTCAAGGACCCATCCAGCATGTACTTTCCAATACATCCAGCTTTTTATCTAAAGTTCTCACTTGGCTAAACATGGCATCCTTTTTCTCAATAGTGAAAAAAGGAAAACACAGTCATCACTATAGGCTAAACCATAAATTTGCAAATACCTGCCAATAGTACACATTCTTTCATCAAGAACTCAATTACCAAGTAATGTTCAATGTTTGATATACCTAGATATTACTGACTTAAATTTTGCTGCTTACAAAATCCAGCTACCCTTGAATTTGTTTTATACTTTGGAAGAATAAAATTATTACAATGAACTTCATCATCCCACAAGCATTATATCATGGTTATAAGTTTGTAGACTTAATATCCTCCGCAACTGAAAGTTTAATCTTCATTCATAAGCCTATGTATAACTTTATGTGCAGGACAGTTATAAGAAAAACAGGAATATCACGATTAAAATCAAATGTAATAAATACCTTTGCTCTTCTCTCTGCTTTCAATTAATTCTTTTCTCCTTTCCAGTTCTTCCTTGTTTAACAGATCTGTCACTTTCTCAATGAAATGATCTAAAGCTAATACATGTGTTTCTGTAGTTATTCTTTCTCGACATATAGGGCACTGTTTTTTCTTCTTTTTCCATTGAGTAATGCAGTATTTACAAAATGAGTGAGAGCAATTTAATACAACAGTCTGAAAAATACAAGAAAAAGTCAAATAAATTATTTTACTCAAAATTAATTTAATGTGAGAATACTGCATTTTAACTTAACACAGTATTCTAGTATTAAAAACAAAAAATATTACTTAAAAGAAAATTAAAGGCATGCTATAACTTAAATAAAAATAAAATAAATAAACAATAAAAAAATCATAAAACAATAAAAAAAATCTTAAATAAACAATAAAAAAATCATCAAACACTTAAATTTATAACATAAAATGCTAATTAACTACTATAAGAATAATTAACTACTAAGAAAGACTGAACCTTCTGAAAACTACATAAAGATGGTATAAGGTGTGTCAAGATATCAGGTACAACAAATTAAGTACACTTTATACCTTTATGCAGGGAATAGTACTTGCTCGTCTCCTTCTAAGAATATTCTAAGATGTCTAAGACATGAACTCATTTGAAAATTGAAAAAAGAAAAAAAGAAAAAAAAAAAAGCAGCTTCATCAAAGAACAACTCAATTGTGATTACTTAGAAAATAGCAAAGCACTCGATCACTACTACTGAGAGACAGGGGGAGTAGATGAATTGCATGGAGAAACTTTAAAATATATAAATCTGTATAAAATGTATAAATCTGTATAAAATAACACCTGAAGGGAAAAAATTGCAATACATTATTTTCTAATTAACCTTTGCCTTTTGAGCTGTTAAATGGCCATTGGTTGGTCTAAAATTAACATGGTCATTACAATTCGCCCAAATTTTTTAGTATTTTATTTGCCACTTTGACAATTAGTGCATGATGGGCAACCTGAAATGGAATAAATTATTACATTCATAAATTAATTTTTAAAATTAAATTACTAAATGATAAAGATGCACATCATTGCACAATAATTTCTGTTTCAACTACAAATACATTTTTAAAAAAAGAAACAACTGTTTGTTGCATGTGAGTCACACTTAGGGGTCAAGAGCATCAAGCAGCTTGCAAGCCAAAGTTAACGGGCCTGAGAGCGGCAATTTGGCGATGGGTTAACGGACAAATAGGAACATATCACTGTATAACTTTTAATTGGAATAATTATAAACATTTTTATCTGTGAATTTCCGTATTTTTATTCATTCTTTGCATTTATTTTAGATTTCAGAACTAAAACTAACTAGTCATTCCCTTCATGAAGCTGTATGTCATTAAGGTTGCGTACTCTCATCAAATTTCAAACCAACATTTAAATCTGACTCTAAATGATTACATTAGCCAAAAAGTATCAATACCTTTTCCTTTACAAAGAAAAAAAAATTTTGGACGTTTCAAATAAAATCTTGTTTCAACTATCAAAGGAAAAAAAGCAGAACTAAAGCTGGCTTTGACACACTTCAAGTGGAATTATGATTCTGCTAAGAAATGGAGAAATTTAAGACACAAACTTCAGTATTCTTTGTTTGAAATTAAACATTATGGCAACTGAATGATGTACACAATCTTGAATTCCTTACATATTTTTCTGCTCTACTTAATTTCCAATAATTTATTATTAGAGAAATCTTTCTTGAGTTTGATATTATTTCATTTTCATAGTCAAAAACTGTAAAAATAATAATTCAAAAAAACTCACAAAAACACATGATGATAACAAAAGCATTACATAAAATTTCCCCAAGGCATTTTATGTTATAAGAAAATTTAGGGTCTTCTAACATTTTCAACTCAAATTACTTTTTTTATAATTCTGAAGCATAATCAAAAGCTCTTAGTTAAGGGTTTGGAATAAAAAGAACCATAAATTTTCATTATTAGAAACTTAAATACAGAAAATGCCAGGACAAACATTCAATGAAAATCTAGCAAGTGAACATTTACACACAATATTTAACAACAGACTTTTCTAATTAATTTTTCTAGACAGACACTTACATAAGTTTATTTTGAAGCAAGTAAATGTTAACAAAGCATACTAACACATTTACTAAAACAACTACTCTTAAATTTTCAGAAAAATTGAAAAGATGAAATTAAGATAAACATTCTGAAAAACTTTATAAATTCTGAATATAAATGTAAAAAGATTTCTTAAAACAAATTTATTACCTTTATGCATAATTCAGTACATATAGTGCAATGCAAGTCTTCTAATTTTTTTCTGAATTCTTGATTCAGGTTTTGCCTAATTTCCTGTTCAATTAAAGATAAAAAATAACGCTTAATAAACTATTAAATTTTTCATCATACATGAACTACATATTCATTCAAATAAAAATCTATAACCTATTACATTAAATAAAATGGGATGGAACTGCTGAGCTAATAATTTGAAAATGATAATATTTTTAAAGCCATAATATACACTATATTATCAATAATGATTTAACATCTACAGAATGTTCAATACAATATTAGTCTGTTATTCACCACAATCACAGCCTCTAATTTTCAAAGACTTTCTGCTCTTTCTATAAATATCTGCATTATACTCTGTGCCATTTCTCCTGCAGCTTGGCAACAGCCCTATTCTGATTTTTGGGTGATTTTACCCAGTTCAAAATTAGCATTCCAACTTATCCTAAAAAAAAGTTTCAATGGCTTGACACTAAAACTCTGAGCTGGCCAAATTAGTTCATTCATTCGTATTTCCTTACAGAATACAATAATAATTTTTGGTTTATGAATGAGTTGACAGAGTAAAACCTATTCCAAATGTTGCCACACAATAAGAAGGAAACAACTATCCTATATTGCTTTTCAGCTATCAATACTCAAGGTTCCAAGCATTAAAATTAGCAGACCAAGCTTCAAATTAAGAAAAACAAGAGAAACGAGAAATACTGTTCTGTCAAATTGCATAGTGAGAAAATGATATTCCAATAGTAACATATCTCATGCAATCACACATCTGCCTGCAATATGCAGTGTGAATCACCAACCCAGAAAATAATTTCAAATGTTCTAGTGATTACTGCTGATGAATTGTATACTACATTAGAAAATAGCAGATCTGTATACCAGTCTGTATATTGTATACCCATAGCTCAGGTATTGCAGGTTGCTCAATAAATCTAAGATGCGGATACAGACTATTAAAAAGTTGACAATATTTTTTGAAGCCACATGAAAGTCAGAAATTACAGTTTACAAACCTGCAGGTAAAATTTTTGGCTTTCCAGGAAAGGACTAAATATCTACCATTCCTTTACGTCCAAAATTCGTTAGAACATTTACTGTAGCATACACTTTCTAAAATTAACCAAAAATCATGGCACTAAGCCTCTCAGCTTACACTGTGCATTTGTTAACAGTAGCTGTCAAATGTATCTACTGCAACAAACTCATAGATTGCACACAACATGTACTGATAGTATACACACGATAAATTTCAGAGTGTGCCTAATCATTAATGCAATATAGTGTATATAACAAAGCTTAATTAATAAAAATATGCAAGCATTATACTATATTGCTGTTTTTCATTTAGTCACTACTTTTATCCCAAGCAAAATAATGCAAATGCTTCAGATGCTTTATATATAATGTTTAATTCTCATTTAATATACATTGTTTATCTCCAAGAACGCATGATAACGAAACGACACATTTAAGCTATGGGCATTTCAAAATTTCTGCAGTAGAAGTATCTGGCTTCTATTTCAATTACAATTTTTGGTTGCAAAATACATTTCTTCAATAACATTTTAATATTGATTTAAAGCTTAACATTTTTAAAAATAACTATTATTAATTAAATATGTTATATCCACAGCTCTGAAGTTATTATGCATAATACAATGGATAGTCAGAAAGTTTCCAGAATTTGTTGTAACTCTTTATTGCCACAATATAGCTACACATTTACTTAATCCCCTTTAAAGTCGGTTCCTTCAAAACACACAAACTTGCTCTACCGTTCCTGCTATTGCTGGAAATTATAATGAAAGTCCTGTCATGGTCTTTTGGAGTTCAACTATCGCATTGGTTTTGATGTCTTCTGTGGTGTCAAAATGGTTACCTTTAAGGCCCATTTTGATCTTGGGAGAAGATCGAGAAATCTAATGATGCTAAATCTGGTAAACACAGAGCAGGCTGCTGGTGGAGGAGTGGAATGCTATTTTCTGTGAGCCATGCACAACAACTGATGTGTGGGAGGGAGCATTGTCAACAGTTTGTCCAGCTGGTACAAATTCATGGGGCACCACACCTTCATTGTCAAAAAATGCAATGAGCATCACTTTTGTTTTGGATTTGACATGATGTGATTTCTTTCGTCAAGAAGAGGATGTTGTGTGCCATTCTGATGATTGCATCTTTGTCTCCAGGTCATAAGTGTAACCTGGATCTTATCACCAATAGCATTTGTCTCAAGAAACATCGGGTCCTTTGCTTTTTTCAAAGAGCCACAGTCAACAACCAGGTTTCTATTTCATCCACGTTCAACAGCTGTGGTACAAACTTCGCATTGACACATTTCATCTTCAAATCAACTTACAGCATTGCATTAATGGATCCCTGAGAGATCCCTACTTACTGTGGCAACCATCAATGATCATTCTTCAGTCTGATCTGATTAACTGTTTCACTTGCTTGATAATTCCTTTGTGTCTGGTGCTTGAAGGTCTCGAAATGCATCTCCCATCTTCCAGTTATTCTTGTCTACCTCAAAATCTTGAAAACTACTCATAAAATGCTGTTTTCTTTAAAAAACTGTCACCATAAACTGTTTGAAAGGTTAAGTCTCTCGAGCAGATTTCCCAAATTTGCACATGAGCTTGATGTTCGCCCTTTACATGAACTCTTGAGATCATGTCAATTGATCAACACACACTTCTACCTTCAGCTACACTGCCATCACCCTACCTGTTATGACTTCCAGTAGTGCATAAATATAGTGGTAGTAAAAAACTAAATTAATTATTTGCATTGACAGATTTACAACGAAATTCCAGAAACTTCTGGACTGCCCCTTGCATACCACTGACTGAAGCATATTTAAGATATGACTGAGCATTAATCTTTAGCAAAATGGGGATATTCTACCAAATGTCAATATAAATGAAATATAGTTACTAATGGCCAAATGTCTATATAAATCACCACAATATTGCTACTTATTTACACATATAAATTAATTTCATTTAAGTTACAGGAAGCATTAGATGAACAAGTGACCTATAGGTCAAACATTTTGCGCATTGAGCTGCAAAATTAGAATCGAAGCCAAATAAAGGAAGTAAATTCTAATAGCAATCACCTAAAACTAAATGAGACTTGTTCCTAGCAAAAAGAGTAAAGTTCTAAAGGCAATCGCCTAAATGTAAATTTGATTCTCATAACTAAGGTAAAACATTTTAACCAATTAATTACTCAATAGAAAAACATAAGAAGACAAAAAAACCAAATGCTGGTATTGAAGAAAAACAACTTTAAAAATTGGTACACGTAAAAAACATTAAGGCACAACACACACACATATATATATATATTAATTTCATTTAAAATATATATATCTGATAATAAATTAATATATTAATATTATTATTAATTTCATTTAAAAAATAAAGCATACATTTTAGTTAACTATAAATAAAGGGTTTAACTTGATTTATTTTGATTTTTATTCAAAAAAAATGAGAACATGAACAATATTTTCTTATGGACAATTCTATTGCAATCTGTATGTCTATGTTACTCTTTCTTTTCAAATTTTTATTAAACCTAAATAATATAGCAATTACATTATTACGAGGGTCAGTCAAAAAGTTAGTTGCACTGCTTAAGAAAACAAAACAGGATAAAAATTTTACAATAACTTTATTTGTATCTTAAAGTTGGATTCAAAATCTACTTTTCAACGTAATTGCCTCCATTATTTAAGCATTTGTCTAGGCGTGGTACAACTTTTTCGATGCCTTCTGCAAAGAAATCGCGTCCAATATCCGATAACCATTGTTGGGCTGTAGCTTTCACTTCGGCATCCAAATGGTACCGTCTCTTT